>CM024241.1:24141837-24213161 GCA_013421045.1 Propylea japonica | reverse complement strand
TTTTCTCATGTCCAAATATTCGTGTAAAATACGATGTACCCGTTCAGTTGAGATACCTACAGCATGAGCCAACTCACGCACTTTCATTCTCCGATCATCCAATATCATTTCATGGATTTTATCGACGATTTCCGGCGTGATCACTTCTTTTGGGCGATCTGAACGTTCGGCGTCACTAGTGCTGGTACGACCACAACGGAACTCTGTAAACCACTTCTTTACCATTGAAATTGATGGTGCCGAGTCCCCATAGTATTTATCAAGCTTTTTCTTAGTTTTAGTGATGGTTTTTTTACGTAAAAAGTAATGCTTAATCAGCACACGAAATTCATTTTTTTTCTATTTTCGTAAAAATTCACGAGTTTGTCTGCTTTGAATGGCTATCAAACACCAACTGCAATAGAGTAGCTTACTCAAAATTTGACAGTTGCCCACTAATAAATTACAGTTGACGGCAGCACTGTTGTCTTTGAAATAACTGCGCGGGAAATTCAAAAAGTCACTGACTTATCATAAAACCGGATAAAATTAATATTCCACTGTTAGAAAACATTTTATACTTACAGAAACATTAGCAGACTGCTGCTGTTTGCTGTTTTGCTGCTTGCTGTAACTGTTTGAGAAGACTGCTGATGGGATCGTCGGCAGGCTTCTGCACCAGGTTGTCCACGACACTCGTATGTGTCATCGGCCTCTGATGTTCAGCGAGTTACCTAGGTTGGGTCCCATTCCCGGATTTAGACCGAGAGGGTGAGCTCCTAGGACGCCCGGCAGGTTCAGGCCGTCGGTTGTCAAACCGGGCAACCTGGAGGCCATGGGGTTGGGTATGGCACTTGTGGGAGGTAACCTATTCTGTAGCTGATGCAGATTGGACAGCTGCACCAATCTGGGGTGGGGTCGAGCTGATTGGGCATCTGAGAGGGTGCCTTATCTGCTAATGTTGGATTGGGAAGTTTTTATTTGCCTGAAATTAGGAATATACACGACTAATTTGCATGCCCTTTTGGCGAACTATGTTTTATTATAACTTAATATAACAAAACTGAAGGAGATACAAAGTGGGGAAGAGTAACTTGCCGATTTAGAAATTCAAATTAACACAAACTTATGAATGTTGTTCTTCAAGAGAGCCAGAAGAAAATACAATGTGTTCGTATTCTGATAACTGAGCAATTCAACAAGACAAGAGACCGTCTCAATAACTTTCACTAATGAAGAGTTTTCCAATAAGAAGTGTTATTTTGAATAGCCCGCTATTTAGGTAGATGTAAAAATGGTGAAAATTTGGCAGAGATGGTTCGTAATACTCGAACATTTTTTGGTTCGTCTTGAAGCACCTTTCGGACCGCAATGAAGAAATTGGGGGAAAAATTCGAGCTGTTGGGACAAGTTAGAGACGTGAAGAATCAAACCCGTGCACGTCGCTCAAGAACAGCAGAGAATATTGCTGCTGTGTTGAAGAAAACCCAGGTTTGTCCATTCCTCGTCGTTCTTTGAAATTAGGCATGCCACAAACGTCATTTCACCGTATTTTGCATAAAGATTTGAGTCTTAAGGGTTATAAAGTTCAGTAAACACAAGAACTCAAGCCGGCCGATCATCAACAACGAAACCATTGATCTTTTGCGAGAAAAGTTTCCGGACCGTGTTATCTCTTGAAGAGGTGATCACAATTGGCCACAGAGGTCTTGTGATTCAACACCTTGCGTCTTCTTCCTTTGGGGTCACGTGAAAGAGAAGGTCTACGCCAATAGCCCAGCGTCAATTCAAGACCTCAAGGACGGAATTCGTGAGGCTATCGAGAAAGTAGGGCAGCCACTTTGCGATTTGGTTATGAAAAATTTCATTAAAAGGATATGGTCCTGTAAGCGTGGTCGTTGTGGTCATTTGCCTGATGTTATTTTCCACTATTAACGGCATAGCTTCTTCTTTATAATAAAATGAACAACCGATCACTTATATTGAAAAATGGCATTTTTCTTTGAATATCAAAATAACACCTCTTATTGGAAAAACCCTTTACTTTCATATAACCGAATATTACTCCTATAAAATGAGATACTCACTTGTTGCATTTGATTTATCATGTGCATTAATGGATTTGATGTGTTAGATTGATGAATGTATGGGATTTCTGGGACACCTAAAATTAAAACAAAAAAAAAACTAAAAATAATTGCATATTCTCAATGTATTAGCTGCTGATAACAACTTAAGTAGCTCAGCATGGCAATATGCTTTCATGACTCAATATGAGCTCAAAAAAAACATGAAATAACAAAAAATCCAGATAAGAATACTAAATAAAAAGCAAATGAACATTCAACTCGTTAACATTTGGAGGAATGAAAAGGAAAAACATTTAAAATGCGAAAGGGGTAACAAAGATAAAAAAAACAATACATAAATACATTCTCGAACTACTGAAAAAGAAACAAAATAAGCACCAAACTTACTTGGGGGTGCATGATCAGTCTTTGAGCAGCAACTTCCTGTTGTTGCTGCAGTGTTAAAGTGTTCCAGGGTTCTGGCATTGCAGGCCTCTGGGCCTGCTTTAGAGCCATCAGATACTGATATTGTAACAGGTCATGTTCGGGTAGAGTATTCGGGTCGGGTTTCAAGGGTGCGAATCGTTTTGGTACCCAAAAACGGATTGGCACCGTCGCTCAAGGCGACAAGCTCACCCAGCAGGTAGAAGAGCTCATCGCAGGGTCGTCTGACTTTGAGCTGACTGTTGAAGTAGCCCGCCTGAAAACCGAGAAATAAATCTAAATCTACATAATTAACTCCTCCAACTCGTTCACTACTTTTCTGGGAGTTATCAAAGATAACGAGTCCCATAACTGATCCTTGTGGAACACCACACGTTTATACAAGTCTCAATAGATGAGTTGGGAATTGGTATACATTATATATGCTTTATTTCATGAACAGTTAAGTTTAATTCATAAACAAATAGAATTACCAAAGAAAAGAGTCCCATAACTGATCCTTGAGCGATACCACACGTTTAAACACGTCTTTCTGGGCGAGTTATAGACTGGTGAACATAATATATGCTTTTATTTGATTAAACACCGAGTTGAATCATAAATTAATATAATTTCAAAAGATAGAGTCCCATTACTGGCCCTTGAGGAACACCACACGTTTAAAGACAAGTTTTAGATTGGTATGCATTGTATATGGTTTTATTTAGTTAGTATGTTTCCATTAGGATCTTTCGAAGTGTAGGAGAAATAGTTAAAAGACATAACAAACTAATTGTTATTACGCACCTTATACCACTCTGCCATTTCTGCGCTAGAAAAGGGACCTTGCATTTGCCCCTGTGGGTCTTGGTAATACCACTGATCTTGCATTGGGGGGCCCAAATTTGGTGGAGGTTGGATATTTGAAGAACTGTGGGTTCTGTAGTTTTTACCATTTTCGTCTTCGGTGTATCGTCGTCAACCAGTTTCAATATGCTGTCTTCCTGTATTTTATAATTGTCCTCTACTCTAGAATCCCTGAAAGATAAGATTATTGTCAGCATGAAAAAATGGTGCTAAACATGCTGTTTTTTTTACTTACTTATTGCCAATTGAACTTGGAACAGGAGCCGAGTTTGATTCTCTCAAATTTTCAATTGTCTTTTGTTTTGCCGGACTTTCTTTCAATTTTTCCTTTCTCTGTTCCTGTTCCTCTTCACTCTTATTTTTTGGCAGTTGGGTCTGTTTGTCTGGTTCTGATATTTTCTTTATTTCCGTTTTGACATCTTTATCCCGTTCCGAATTTTTATCCTGCAAAGAAAATTCTGTGGTTTTATTCTATTCTTTACTTTTTCACTTTCAAAAACCAATCAGTAGGCTATGGAAGTTGAGTAGTTCTACTTTGTGTATTGAAACATTTGAGGTTAGTTACATAATTCCGCAACGTTGTCAGTTCTACATAAAAGTTTTAGTAGGTGATGATAGCTGCCTTACATTTTCGGTTCTTGTTTAACATTTTGAAAGATAAAAAATGAAAAAATATTTGAAGACATTGTCTTGTCCAATTATTTTGACCTTGATGATATATCATTATCGCCAACCTAATACAGTTCAATAGTCCGTTCACGAAAGTTTGAGTGGATAGTAGGCGTTTGTTTATTTATCCGAAGTTGGCAGTATTTGCTGTCAACGTAAAATAAAGTAAACGTTGCCGAATGTACCCGGCCTCGTCCGACGAGCTTGCGAGTTATCAGAGAACTCTATGCAATATTGACAACATTGCTTATCAATCTGACAAAAAAATCAACAACATAACCTAAAATTTCAATATACACAGAGGAATATGCCAAATTTCCATGGCCAACTGACGGCTCAAACTTTCGTGAACGACTATAGTTAGAAATTCAACAGAATCAAAGCCTACGAACTGATCTTTAAGAAAGTAAATGTCTCAATCTTTTGTTCAAACTTACCTTCATAATACAATTGTTGTCTTGTTGGGTTTTTGAAAGAGAAGCTACTGATTTTGAAGTTTGTAACGAAGAGAAATATCCCTGTTCGGCGTAATATGCTGTTGAGAGGTTGATTTTTGTAATACTGTTTCTTTCCTGACGTTTGACTTTCCTTCGCCCTATAATTCGAAGATTCATCATTTTTTTCAGACCCTAGGTGAAAAATGTTTATGAGCTATTGTCACATCATTTTATTGTAATACCAATTTTGTCTAAAATGTAAATTCAATTATATTTTGTTCAAATTATCTGATATTTCTATGGAAAAAAATAATAAACTCGTACAAGTGTTTGTTTTTCATCAATATCCAGAACTTTTTCGTGGAAAATTAATTTATACAATTGAGGATCTCTGAAGCTATTCGGTTTATGTAAGTTAGAAAAATTAATTGGTTCTGTGTCGTTACGCCACCTTAGACACAGCACAGCTCATTTTTGACCACAGCAATGCATAGTCGTCACCAAAGTCTAGGAAAAATCTGTGTTAGACTGGAATTGAAGTTAAAGCCTTCCGTTTACAGTCCAATGTTCTATACACTGAGCTGACAACACACAACATCTTCTTTTATTTCACTAACGAACCAATGACAAACTCAGGTTTCAACCCTATTCTGAAATCATCGAGAATGATGTTTTTTTTAAATTAATTTCATGGCTGGGCAGAATTCAATACGTGTTCAACTGATAATTAGGGTCACAAACCTGCTCTTCGTCTGAGTTATGGAATGCCCCGGTAGAGTCAAAAGTGCCCCCACCATCGACATTCTCCATAGCCCATTCCGGTAAATGATCCTCGTCCCAAGATCTCCTCATATTGTTACTTCGATTTCCATCATTCCATCCCGAACGATTCACTCTACCCTCTGAACCTCCTCCTCCTTGTCTTTCAATTCTTTCTTCTGGCTCACCATCTCCTCCTCTCCAGCTTGATCGTCCTGAAAAAAAAGTCGTTGAAGAACAACAATGAAGTATAAAATAGGACTGAATAATGTCGAAAACATTCAGATGAAACTATAATATGCTTTAGAACAAGTACACCTTAGACTAGAGAAGAGAGAGGACGCTTAACGGTAAATGTTTTTGTGAAGCAATCTGCCACATAATGAGATAGACCATTTTCGAACATTTGGTAATATTCCTCAGACCTGAATTTCGAAATAACAGTTATTTTATGAATAAATTAATTTTAAAAGTCCATTAATAAGAGCAACTTGAAATGACTGAGCAGAAAAAAACTTGAAAAATTTTTGTTTACCACATAAATACACTAAAAAGAGCTTCACTTTGGAACTAGACTAAACGGCTTTGCGCGGTATCCTCTCCCTTCCCTAATCTAAGAAACTATACAAACATTGACACAAGGGAACTAAGGTTAACAAGAATAAACTCTACACTGAAACTGATAAGATTAGAGAAATAAAAGTAAAAAACTAAGTAGTTAAATTATTATCATATTAGAAATATGAATATACATGATATGATAAAATTTAATTAATAGAAAAAACGAAAAAAAACTCAGATCAGTTATGCATAGACTGAAAAACAAAGTGGCTTAGAAAAAGATTTAGATTAGCTAGTTTAAGAATATGAAGAATTTTAAATTTAAAATTTTTGTTCTTCAATATCTCAGACAAAATGAAACCCATCAAATGAAATGTTGCGGCCATATGCAAGATGCTCATAATAACTTAATAAGCCTCATGCAAAATTTTGTGTGGCCATAGTGTAAACAGAACCATAGAAAATTCAATTGGAATATTGAAAAGAAGAAACTTCAAATTTCCATTAAAAAATATTCAATTCGAATAAAATTTATTTTATAAATAAAGATTGATACACAGAATTTTCATGCAAAATTTGAGGCCATAGTGTTAACAGAACCATAGAAAATTCATTTGGAATATTGAAAGGAAGAATCTTTATACAGTAGGATCTCGCTAATCCGGCCCTATATTGAGATCGGTAGTGCCGGATTGCCGAAATTGCCGGATTAGTGGAGATATGGTAAAAAAAAAGCTAAATTGACCATAAAAAAATCGTATAATTACTACAAAACAAGTACAGTATAAAAATCATTACATGATATTATGTATAAATCGATAAAAATATTATAAGCAAAACACAGTTAAGGTCAATGTAAAAAAACGGTTTGTTTAAAACTAGATTTAACACAATTACGAAGAGCTTAAATAACTGGGAAAAAGTGCCGGATTACTGGACGTGCCGGAGTGGCGCAAGGCCGGATTATAGAGACTGTACTGTATTTCCATAACAGGATAACCGATTCAAATTAAATTAATTTTGTGTATCAGGACTGACATACTGAATGTTCATGCAAAATTTCAAGTGTATCGCATTATCAGAACCATAGAATTCAATTTTTTTAATTATTTATTTTTTACATATTTCATTTTTTGAATAATTTCCAGAATATAATTCCGATTGTGCTGAAATTCTGCATTTATATATTTGGTGTGAATCTCAAATCCCATATAAAATTTGAGGTAATAGTCTTATTGCTCCATCAAAAAACAAGCGTTCAAAAAGCTCCTGCTAAGGGCTTTTCTTGTATTTTCGATTCATTCTTTGGTTAATCTAGTTCTCAAGATGAAAAATTTTCAGGTGAGGATTTATCCTCAATCATTTTTCAACCTTTACTATTCTATCTAACAACCTGGTATATTCATACCATAGTTTAATTGACCTATATACCATTTTATTTATAAAATATAGGTTGTTCCATCAAATATAAAAAGCTATTAATTAAAAATAAATATGAGGCCATTGAAATTCACAAGCCCGAGATTCACAAAAACAACATGTATTTGATGTGTTAATCTTGACTCTAGAGTAGAGTGCTAATGAAATTCATGAAGAATTTAATGTGTTTTTCTCAGTTCTAGTAACATTATACGGGGTGTTAATAAATGATTGTAACATTGTAGGTTGCTTTGGAAATTTTTTATCTTATCTTTTCTTACAAATTCTTCACAAATTTATAATTCCAGTCACATTATTCAATTTCTTTCCAAATTACCATCCTAAACTCAAAGTATCGTTTGTTTCAATGTAAGTTTACATCAGGATATAAATATTTTTAATACTCCAACGCCAACTGCGCTGTTATAATCATTTATAGACTCTGTACAATGAAATAAAAAAAGAACTTACCCCATTTGTCATGCATTGGCCGGGTATGGTTCAAATTTCTCCAACCATCATCATCATCATTTAGCCTATTTCGTCTCCAATTATCATTTGTCCCTCTAGAGTTGTACTCTTTTCTGGGACTCCATTCCGACTGTTCCCCACCAGTGCCCCATCCTCCATCATATGTTGTAACTGGTCTACCATAATTTTGGTATCCACCTCTTCCTCCTCGGCTGACCCTACCTCCCCTGTCAAGAGGCCCTCCACGACCTCTTATCGGTCCAGCTAGAGAGCTTGGTCTTGACTGCCATCCTCTCTGCTGAAATATGGAACAAGATTTTTCGGTAAATTTTTCAATTCCGGTGACCGGCAGATATAGACCAAATTTCAATGTCATTGTATTCATTGAGTCTTCTTGAACAACATTAGTGAAAACAACAGGTGGCGGTCTGTCTTAGTTTAGAATATATGGGCCCCGAAAGTTCCAAAATGTTCCATCTTCACGTCACTTTTTTCACTATAAAAAACACAGATTCACTGCTCCAATTTAGTCTATAAATCACCTTCGAACATTCAAATAACTATTCGATTAGATTCATTTCAGGTATATTCAATAATTAATGCATCGAAATTCTAGAAGTACCACATATCTTCAAAATCTTGGAAACCCCGACGTTTTTAGTGGTAGATTTGGCACTGCCGCAGATTCTTTCGAGCGAATATGATACGATGCCTTCCCGTAATTCCCGCCATCATTTGATATGTCACTCGCCGAAGGACGGAGCAGTAGTGCCAAACTTGCCATGAAGAACAGCGGGCTTTCTTTAGAATTTGTGGATATGTGGTACCTCTAGAATTTCGATGTTTCTGCATTAATTATATAATATATCTGAAATAAAACTAATCAAATAGTTATTTGAATGTTCAGAGGTGATTTATAGACTAAATTGGAGCAGTGAATTTTTGTTTTATAGTGAAAAAAGTGACGTGAAGATTACACCAAAATCTGGTCGATATCTGCTGGTCACAGTAATTAAAATATTTACCGATTCTTCATAATTAATGTTAGAAGAAAGTAGTTTAACAGTTAACACCAAAGCTAGAAGCTTGATATACACTTTAATGCACAGTATGAACAATGTATCCTTACCTCCTCTTCTGTGCTTGGTGTAAGAGCTAGTGGAAGAAGTGCATGTTCAGAATAGAGAGTTCTGAATCCTAATAAAGACTCGGGAGGTTTAGAATTTTTATCAAACAAGGCCAACATCTCTTCTCTACCATATCTGCAAAGAAAACGTTTGAGAACCAGCTTTTTTAGAAGAACTGAAATTCTCACCGATAGTCGGCCAGCTGATACTTCATTCCACTGTTATTATTTCCTGTTGTTGTTCCCTCAGAAGAAAGGTTACGAATCCAATCAGGACCAAAATTCATCGAGTCAGTCATAATGCTGAAATAAGTAGAGAAATACGTGAACTTATGGAAACAGTTGGGACCATTTTAAGTAAAAATGGAGGAACTAGTAAACTATTAATAGAAATAGTTACACTACTTCTATTTGCATACGTGGGTGCTCGATACGATAATATAGAAATCTCATAGTTTGCTACAATAATATTTGAAAATTTCAATTTTGAAACCATCATTTCAAATCCAAGACCCTAGGTCATATCTTTATACTACCCAAAATACGATTTATAACATATCTCCCTTTAAGAGGAATCAGACTGCTACATCAAGGATATGATTTCGAATATAAGAAATATTTTTATATTTTTCCTTTTAAATGAGGAAATTTACTGCAAGTAAAATCGCTTTAAAGAAACTTCGAAAAATGGTCAACAATAAATGGCTGCTGTGAATTGTAGGTTATCGCGCATGTGCTCACACGTCAAATAGCATAAAGAAAAAAACTGGCGTTCTATGGTGTAATTGTATTTGAATCCTTCATTACAACAAATTTTTTAAATTGGGAGTATTTATTAAATATCAATGAAGAGAAATGATTCCTCTAATGTTTTTTCTTTATTAAATACTCACCGGAGTTTAATTTGTTGAAAATTAAGGAATATTCGGTCCGAAATGGTTGGGTTTTGGAAGTCTATTCAAAGAAACCAGAGAGAAATATGCAGTTTACGCTCGTTCTGTAACGGCAAATTTATATTTACACAAAGAAAATACACCCAAATGTCCCAAATGAATGAATTTATGAAGAATATACAAAAAATGCATTTGATTATATATTCTCCGGATATACAATTATTGATAATTGGAAAATAATCTCGAGATATTTATCTTTGAAGATCTGTATCTTATTTGTTTTCATCCATTGTTATTCAAAATAACTATGAACGGAGCTTGAAAAATACAGGAAAAAGGGTTATTTATTAAATTGATAGCATAAAAATTGTAATTTATTGTTTTTATGAGGAGTTCTGCCCAATTAATAATCCCAATCTATTCAGTAACTAGATGAAACTAACAATACCATAAAGCTCGAAATAAACTCAAAAAATATAAATATTCATACAGATATATAATGTGTCTCTACAATTATATTTAAATAAAAGGAAAGGTTTTAAAAGATTGCAGATTTGAATGTTGGGAGGGGATATATAACAATAAAGTTTTCTGTAAACTATTGAAATTTCGTTCGCAACCTTCAGTAGCTAGTTCATAGATGGTGCTTACATAAATGTCAGAATTGGCGAAGATACCAATACAATTTTATCAATTTTTTTAATCAACGATCCAAAATTTCTCGTCAATTGGCTTCATCTATTCCTTTTAAACTACATACAAGTAGAACAGAAAACCATGGTAAGAATACGTTTTACCTAATATATAAAGTTTGCTGGTTTATTGAATCAAAGTAAAACGGTCGATATTATGGTGTATTACGACTTGTACATAGCCTACTTTCCTGGGTCAAGCCATAGGATTCTTGGATCATAACTGCAACAATTTTTATTTATTTTCCCTGGATTCATTTGCATTACATTTTGTTGGTCTGTGTAATAATTGTCTCAATTTTTCAGGGTAATGAAAGTTCCCTACCCATGGAGCTATGCTCAAACTGTAAGTCCTTTGAAAATTTGTAGCTGCAGAGACTGATCAAATTTTTTTTCAGTCGATGCTGATGAGATAAGGCGCCTTGGTAAAAGGTTCCGAAAGCTCGACCTGGATAATTCAGGTGCCCTGAGTATCGATGAGTTCATGTCGTTACCAGAACTGCAGCAAACCCCCTGGTACAACGGGTTATTGATATATTTGATGCCGATGGAAATGGGGAAGTTGATTTTAAAGGTAAGTTGAATAAATCAGATTACTGTGTTTTATGCTTCTATTTATGGAGTTTTACAATTGTGTGTTTTACCTAGGTTTCTTACCAATTGCAGTAGGTTTTTGGTGTCAGTTCTAAAATGTACTACATTCCAAAGTAGTAAAGATAATGAATATTGTACTAGATTCGTCCACTTTAGATTTGTAGTTAACAAATGAATATTTAATGATTTTTGACAAGGAGTGTCATTGGTATTAATAGTTAACCTAGCCTCTTTCTTTCAAGAGAGTACAAAATATACTTACCTGACTACCTGTACTTTTTACGATTCAGTAATATAATTTCTTGTATTTAAGAAGAGTTTGACCTATACTCAGACTTGTTTACTCAACAAAAATATTAATTTTTGATGTAGAAAAATTCTTATTTGAAAAAAGTTAGATAATATAATAAGTAGTCAAATTCTTATGTTTGCATTTAGGCATTCGTAACATTTTCCAGTTTGAAATTCAAAATTATATATTTGTACAGACCAACAACTTGTTCAATAGATCAAATTATTTCAGTGAGATAATAAGCTCAATGTGCTACACCTATGTTCATTGAGGAAATTAAAAAATTTCACAATTGCTTTGATCAAATGCTGGAAAAACCACGTTCTGTCAAAATATTAGGAATAACCTTTGAAATAACTAAATATGAGGGAATTTCAACTAGAGCTTCCTTCCAATTTCACCAGTTTTACGCATATTTTGCTTGAAAACTTGATATTAAGTAATCTTTATTTTTTTCGCTACTGGATTTCAATAGTCTATTTTTAGACAATAATAAATCAGAATGAATTATTTCGTTCATTTCTCGTAAATGTTATTGAAAGTAGACATGAAAACCAGGAATTTCGGAATATTTTTTCAGTAAACTTTTCTAGTTCACGTTATCTGTTACCTTCAATATACTGAATTGTGGTGAAGAGCTTTTTCGCGATGGTTTTGTTGGTTATTTATACTAAGGAGCAACGAAGCGCTCACCTATACTCCGTTCACATATTATTGAGCTCAAAGTAGGCGTTTGTTTATTTACCTGAGATTGGCAGTATTTGCTGTCATAACGATGAACGAAGTCTACGTTGCCGAATATACCCGGCCTCGTCCGACGAGCTTCCGAGTTATCAGAGAACTCTATGTTATATTGACAACATTGCGTATTAATCTGACAAGAAAATAAACAACATAACCTAAAATTTCAAAAAACACAGTGGAATATGCCAAATTTCCACGGCCAACCAGGTGAATGAACTCGATCGAGATATCCAGATTATCAACCTTTCTTCGGAGGAGAGGCCAGAAATTTTCCGCAATTTTGCATCAGTTTGGAAGTTATGCAGTGTGAAATAGAAAGGTCTTTGGACCTTATGCGTCGTCTTCTGACGTCATAAAACGTCTAAAAAATCGCTATAGCGACGCATCGGCATTTTCATTATTTCATTGCGGATTCCTTTGCTGCATAACTGCGAAGATAATCGGTAAGATTGAAATGGCGAGAATTTATAGCAGGAAATATTAATGTTTGACAACTGAACACCTAAGCGAAGCGCTTCGTTTAAGAGCGAGGCAATAAAAATAAAGAATGCAGTATACATGCGGCCAAGCATGCAGTTGACTGCAAGAAATATTACCAATATAATTGGGAAAATATAAAAAGTCACACTATATTGATACTTATATAGGTTAGATTTCTACAACTTCAGAATATAATGGCTACAATTACCGGAATACCCTCAAGCAACAATTAACCACCACCAAATTAAATGAAAATGTAAACACAATCGCATCGCGAAACGAAACACTAAAGCCGCCATAGACATCGTTATGTTTCATCCGTTCGTATCGCGGCGATAAGAACCGCCCCGACAAAAGCGCAGAAAACCGATGTGTGTAGCGAAAAACCGTCGGTACGTATCGTCGGTCTAAATATCTGCCGATGCTTGATTTTTGGAACGACGCCGACAGTCCATCGGTTGTCGTGCCATACCGACTGTGTGTGGGGATTTCGTCGAGAATCGGCGGTTATTTGCCATTAGCGTAGTGTAAGTCTCGTTTCTTTTTTCTTTTTTACTCAGCACCGAAACTGCGGCCGCCACTGCTAAAAGTGCTAAATCGCGAACGACAGCAAAATAACTGGCAGAATTTACCGAAGTGTGTGGGCAAAACAGTTTGGCGATACGAATCGGCGGTTCGAATCGCGGCGAGGAAAACGGATGAAAAATAGCGATGTCTATGGCCGGCTTAACAGACGATGTTGCCAAACTGCCAGAATTGTCTGTAACAGACGTAAGTCGTTCGTATCGAATTAGGGGAGCGGTAAACCAATTATCCCAATACGAATAAAGATATGGCACTAGTTCGCAACGCCTGAATATTGTTCGCGTAAATAAACAGATTCTACTTGGCTGCGTCAACAAATGCGTGAAGGCATCTCTAGGTTTAATTTTTACTCTGAGATAGCCTTAGTTCAGTGTAATTGTGTTCACAAGCCAACAATCTGGTTGTAAAAAAGCTGCGACTAAAGTTGAAAGCTGGGCTACTTTACACGTGAAATCGCTTGCGTTTTGGCTTGTTGGCATGTAAACAAGCCGTGTGCAATCACAGTTGCTACTAAACAATATGAGTTCTCATCTACTTTTGGTGGTTCCTGGTTCTTTTATTTGAAAACGTATTTGACATTTATCTCAGATCCTTGACAACGATACAAACATAAACCTCACGTGGATCGCTAGGTTGTTGGCTACTCAGCGAGTAGACAGTTCTGTGTGTAATCATCACAATCTCACAAGCTAATTCAGTGGCTCAGTAGCAGCTTGTAAAGTATCTCAATGTAATCGACCCATTATTCAGCTCTCATTGCTTGACCGCTGCCTTATATTGGTCTTTCCCGAGCCCATAGAAAGGCTCCGGCCCAGCAGGAAGTGTCACCATTGATGCAGTTTTTGAAACTTCAGCATCTTTTTCATTTCAAGTTTGACTAAAAATGTAGTACATTTTTCATTACACCGTGAAATCGTTAAAAAGTATCGTATTCGCCCGACCTCACCTACTTACCGGCCATCAAAAATCGCAATAAAAATGTCAGACGCTTGATCGTAAACGGCGTCTCCCTTCTCTAGCTGTATGCTAAATTAGCTGTTTGGGCACCGCGAGCGACGGGTTAAGGAGGAAACTTCAAAAATAGCCACCTCTAGACATCCCGAAATAATCCTGAAAACTTCTATTGTACCAGTGTTTGTTATGGTTTAGCAGGTTCAATCGACACCATCATGAAATGTAAGGAAAATATTTATCGGAAAAAATTACAAACATAGCGGCGTATTAAAATTTTCGCGTACGGTAGATTTAGCTGTTTTCAGGTTTGCGCTGGGCGGTTTAGTTCGTTCCTGACTTGTTGTTCTTGTTCCAGAGTTCATCCAGGGAGTGTCCCAGTTCAGCGTGAAGGGAGACAAGCTTTCCAAGCTTCGTTTCGCCTTCCGCATCTACGACATGGACAACGATGGCTTCATCTCTAACGGGGAACTGTTTCAGGTTGGTAGTAATTGTTAGGATAAGGTTGGGTGGAGTGCGGTGAAGGTTGGTACTCGTGGACGCGTGAAAGTGGTGGAATTTTTTATGTGGAGAGTGTGGCATTGGGTATTTGTGTTAATAGTGCAGAGTTTCACGACAAGCCATCACTGATATTTCTCATGTTAGTAGAGGGACACAAGTTGTTCTAAAGCAAGGCTGCCCAACCTTTTCAGCAGGCCACTGACTGAACTAGCAAGACAATTTTTAGGATTTGTGCAATTTAAAAAAAAACAGAAAAAATTTTTTTAATGATTAAGTAGTTAAATGAAAACATGTTTAGTGTGTTACTTTTGACATTGTTTCGCTTGTGACAATTTTTCTATGATGTAAGGTGTCAAATCAGATGTTGATAGTAACAATGAATCGAAAATATGTTGTTCGGTTAAGGAAGTGCGGTATTTGTTTTTTACATAGTTAAGATCTGAGAACACTTTTTCACCACATATAAATCTCAACGCCAGGTCTGTTATGACAGGAAAATCTTCGGCTGGTACCAATTTCCAGAAACTTGCAAAATCTCCTGAGGAGTTTTGTACATTCGATGAGATTTTTTCGTCAAAGATGTTTTTCAATGCAGAATGAGTTTGTAGTTCCGTGAATTCTAGCTGAACATTAGCAGGATAAGTAATTATTTCAGATAAACTAATTAGGAAGGGATTCAAAATTATTTGAATTTCCTTTTTTTACCCTCAAAATCTTGAAATCTGTTCTCAAATGAGTAAATTTTCTGATTGCCTTGCGCGGGCCATTTGAAGATCTTCTGCGGGCCACGATATGACCCGCGGGCCTGGGGTTGGACAGACTTGTTCTAAAGGGTTTTCCAATAAGAGGTGATTTTTTGAATATGCTTTTTCAATGTAAATGATCGGATGTTTATTTCATTATTAAGAAGAAGCTATGCCGTTAATAGTGGAAAATACCTGATGTTATTTTCCACTATATAAATATATATAAAATAACATCAGGCAAATGACCACAACGACCACGCTTACAGGACCATATCCTTTTAATGAAATTTTCCATAACCAAATCGCAAAGTGCCCTATGTCCTCGATAGCCTCACGAATTCCATCTTTGAGGTCTGTAATCGACACTGGTCTATTGGCGTAGACCTTCTCTTTCACGTGGCCCCAAAGGAATAAGTCGCAAGGTGTTAAATCACAAGATCTCGGTGGTCAATTGTGATCACCTCTTTGAGAGATAACACGGTCCGGAAACTTTTCCCGCAATCAGCAAATACACGACATTGTTGATGAATAGCCGGCTTGAGTTCTTGTGTTAACTGAACTTTATAAGTGTTAAGACCCAAATCTTTATGCAAAATACGGTGTGATGACGTTTGTGGAATGCCTAATTCCAAAGAACGAAGAGGAATGGACAAACCTGGGTTTTCTTCAACAGTTTTGGCTACAATAGCAATATTCTCGATTGTTCTTGAGCGACGTGTACGGGTTTTACTCTTCACATCACTAACTTGTCCCAACAGCTCGAATTTTTCCACCAATTTCTTTATTGCGGTCCGACAAGGTGCTTCACGACGACCCAAAAATGTTCGAGTTTTACGAACCGTCTCTGCCAAATTTTCACCATTTTTATAGTGAATTTCAATCATTTCAATACGATTTTGAAGCGTGTATCGTTCCATTTTTATTGATGGCGTAGTTTCTACTTGTCAAATGTCAAAAATGACAGCTTCAAACGTGACATCTACCGGAATAGCGGGCTATTCAAAATAACACCTATTATTGGAAAAAACCTCTACAATGGATGCTTGAATACGCAACACACAATGGGGGACGCAAAACGCTAATTATTTGAGTGCGAACAGGTGCGTAATGATACCCCATGTTGAATGGCTTCAAATTTCATTTGTTTGTGGAAATGACCTAGTCGATATTTTCAGAGTACATATTACATATTATATTCAAATTAAATGTTCAAATTGGATGCTTCTTACTTCCATACAATAACACAAACGCAATATTAACTTGTAAGATTTGGATTTCAAGTGCAAGTTTTCCAAAATGTTCATGAAATGTTACAATCAATACATTGTATCGAAGGGCGCTCAATTTGAATAAATGTTTCCTTACATATACATCAAATACCACTACTCTGAAGAGGCTTTTTACATGACATTCATAGATTTTTCCAGGGTGTAGGTTTTTCCTCAATCATAATTGAAATTAAAAGTTCTTAAACTTCACAATATTTTTCAATTTGAAATGAACTGACAAATTGTACAGTATAGGCCGAATTATTATTAATATAGACTGAATTGGTGGTCTCTGAACAAAAGTCACAGTGATGTTTCAACATTTTCATTGAAAAAAATATGATTGAAACATCGACCGACTCTAGTTACAATTAATTTCGTGAGATTTTACAACCTCTACATAAAATATTCATAATTAAAAACGTTAAAGGTCCTTAAGATGATGGTGGGCAACAACCTGAAGGACACCCAGCTCCAACAGATCGTGGACAAGACCATCTTGTTCGCTGACAAAGACGAGGATGGCAAGATTTCCTTCGAGGAATTCTGTAACGTTGTGGGCAACACAGATGTCCACAAGAAGATGGTAGTAGATGTTTAAAGGGGCCACTAGGGCCAAAGCCGATCTCTTCGGAGATCTGGCTCAATATGACCACCGTAACGTAGTAACCATAGTTTCTCATGTAGTAAATTTCGTTTGAAAACTCACCTTTAGCAAATTGAATTTTGCAAGTAGGCAGTAAGTTGTTTACTTTGCATTAAATGTTAGCGTCATATATATTTAAATAACATTGTTAAGGCATTTTGAAAACGACATCTGATGATACTTAAATACATTGTACACTCCACATGTAATAATAAAAATAGATTTCTGATTCGAAAATTGATGTCAATTAGATTCAGAAAGTATTTATTGTAAGAAAATGACCACTTGGAATTTAAGTAAGTACATTTTAAACGTGACATTTTAAGATGAGTATCCAGTTTTAGGTGTTACTTATTTCATGGAATTTTGCAATTGAGAATATTAAGTCACCTACGTTAGGAGTTAGACTATGCTATATTGAAACTAATATATTCATTCACAAATTTAAAAGCTTCGAATGAACACTAATGTAATAACTATAGTATTTTTAAAATTCTTCATTATAAGAGTTGGAGAATTAAGCTTAAATAGCGTGTGGATTTTGTTAATAAAAATAGAGTAAACATGACCATTACAATCTTTTGTGGATATATCGAATTATATGTTTTAATACAATAAATACGATCTCTTGGACTCGAATATGATGTTGAAAAGAACAAGAAATACTTGGCGTAATCAATGATGTTCCTTTCGTCAAGAAAAAGTATGGAATTAAACTTCTAATGATCAAAAATCATATTATTTGTATCATCTACAAGTGATTGTTGAGGTAATGTATACAAAAAAAAAGAAAAAATAAAAAAATATAAGCTATCGTTAATTCTACAGCATGACTTGTGCAATTGTGCTTCTTGTTTCTTGTTATCAAAAAATATTTTTTAAATAATTTTAAATCTATATAAGATACACTAGTTGTTCTTTATACCTTATCTTGTTGTTGTGTGTATACATTTATAGACGGTGAAGTAACGTTTTAGAGGTAAATAAGCTTTCCCGAAGTACTTAATCCATGATGTGCTGATTTGACATGCTTAAGCAAAAACATGGCTTCCAGGCAAGGTGGTTCAAGTGCACAACTGCGTTTCCTATTAGCCATGTAGCTGTCACGTCGGGCCTAGCGTCGAAATTTGAGCCCCCAGAGGTACCGAATACGGTTAGACTCTACTCGCTACTTCTCGGGTTGAAGTTTGGATCGTTATGTCTGAAATTCACTGATATTCTCCGTTGGGGAATAAACACTGAATTTTTCACGTGTTTCATGATATTTAACATTACAATTGGTGCATGTATGATGAATATCTTTATGGAAAGTTGTTTTCCCACATTGTAAAATATGCTAATCTGTTTGTGTTGTGTATTAGCTCTAGTTGTTTTGTTGTTCAGTGATTTATGTTCAATAAAATTATTTCACCTCTCATATCAAGTGTTTTTTTATCAATATTCCGAAATTTTATTTGAAATTCAGGCTGAAATGCCGATGTTTGAACCCCAGGGAGATGATTACCCAGTATTGCAGGTCTGTAGACAGTTCATTGAGTATCTGAAGTTTTGGAAGATCATTACTTGGAGAGCCACCCCTGATTTAATGAGGTATTTCCATAGACTTATATGTCTATGGGTATTTCAAAGAAAATTGCACTAATTATTGCTCAGTCTGAATATTCTGCTCGGCGTGCACTTCTTGCTCTCAGCTGGTCTTTCATTAAGCTCTCTCGCTCACTTCACGCTGCATCGTGATCTTTTATTATCAGAGCGAGCAAGAAGATCAGATATATTCGCTCCTGCTCAAAAGCGAGAGCTCTTCCAAATGCCATTTAATTCTAACCTAAAAGTTAGTTTAGGACAGTTTAGGTTAGTTATTTATGTTCTGGATGTTTTAACGAAAGATGAAACTAATTTTGTTGTTACAAATATGTGGTACCGCGAAAGCAGAGACACCGTTTCAGAGCAAAAGACAACAAATAATAATTTTGAGGTTACGAATTCCTTTGATTGACAAGTTTTGCGCCTGACCGTTCTTTTATTATTTTCACTCTACAACAAATGTCATGACGTCACAGATAATCTTGCTAGCTCCGCAGATCATATTTTCAGACTAAGCATATGCATGGCTCGACTTATATTCATGTTCTGTGGTTTGAACTTACCTTAGACTTTTGTCTAAGGAACTAACGAGTATGGATCTCGCATTTTCAATATTCATTTACTCATTACTTGAGATTTAAGTGAATAAATGAATAGGTTGTATATTTAATACTACTATTCTAGCTGTTTCTTCAGATACGACTTGAAGATGACAAATCAGATGAATAGAATGTTTCAAAGCAAAAAAAGGAATTATACTGTTTTGGCAGAACCCTTTCTTGTAATAACAGAGCCCTAGTAATATAAGTATGAGTCAAAATACAAAAAATACAAACCTTAGACTAGGAACAAACTGAAGTTTAATCAGAATTCCGATTGGGTCGAGTCCGTCCCTGTGCGTTACGCATTTCAGCCAACTGGAATTTCGCAAATAAATTCTTATAAGAACTGCGGAGTAGATTTTTAACACCAATCTTTTGATTTTGGAGTTCATCCCAAAATTCTCTGGAGAAACTTACGCTATTTGGATATTGAAGTAATGCTATCGATAAAAATCGAAAAATCTAGTTGATTCTAGTAATTACAAATTTTCCATTTACGACATATAGCCTTCTTTGTCTAGCATGTGTGGATAAATGGCCATAAAGAAGGAAGAATCGGGGACATACGTCGAGAATTTACCTTTTCTGGAACATTCCAGACTGATCGCATAGCCTTGATTTTTGCGGTTGGTAATAGATTCGACAGAGACAGACAAAACGACTGACGATTCTTCACTATTTGAGCTAGTGAATTGATAAATCTCGAGATTAACCGGTACGCTGTGAGTTTCAAAGCGAAAAAAGCTATACATTCAATTAGAAAAAAGTAGTTAATAGTTTGATAGTGATTTTTTTTAAATCAATTTATCGAAAAAATGGCTAGTATGTCAGTTATTGGTATTGACTTAGGAAATGAATCTTGTTATGTGGCCGTCGCTAAATCAGGAGGAATAGAAACAATAGCCAATGATTACAGTTTGAGGGCTACACCGTAAGTTTAATTAACCATAATGCTATTTCCATCTTCGAATACGTATTTTTGCCTTTTCATCATGACATAATTGAAGTGGGTGTCAATGGATTTGTGCTACAAATACGTTTTCTGAATTACCTTCAGATCTATAATTTTAACCAAATTTGGCCATGTGCGCAATTTTATAGCACTCTCTCTTACAAGATCCCACGTTTTGCAGATTATGTGTTGCCTTTTCTGGCAAAAACCGTATATTGGGGGTCGCTGCAAAAAACCAGCAGGTGACAAATTTGAAAAACACAGTATATGGTTTAAAGAGACTTTTAGGTAGAAAATTTAGAGACCCCCATGTTCAAAGGGAGCTTCAGATGTTACCATTTAATGTTATTGAAGTAAATAATGGTAATATAGGAATTAAGGTAAGCTACAACTTTGAGAGGAATTTATCAGAATATGTTTCAACTCTCCGATTTTCAGGTTCAATATTTAAATGAAGAACATATTTTTTCACCGGAACAATGTTTGGCTATGCTGTTAACGAAACTGAAAGATATTTCAACATCAGCATTGAAGACTCCTATTAATGATTGTGTAATTTCTGTACCATCATATTTCACCAATAATGAAAGGAAAGCTTTGTTAGATGCTGCATCTATTGCTGGTACGTATATTATAATTTCCGAGCTTACTTTTTCTAATTTATCATAATTTAGGATTGAATGTGCTCCGACTTTTCAATGAAACAACAGCCACTGCCTTATCTTACGGCATTTATAAGCAAGATTTGCCAGCACCCGAAGAAAAACCCAGAAATGTTATATTTGTGGACTGTGGTCATTCTGCACTTCAAGTATCTGCAGTAGCATTTCATAAGGGAAAACTGAAGATGATAGCAACTTGTGCTGATGCCAACTTGGGCGGAAGAGACTTCGATCATATACTTGCCGATCATTTCTGCAAGGAATTCCAGACCAAATATAAGATTGATGCTAGAAATAACCCAAGGTAAGTAAACATCAATTTTTCATTTCCTAAGTAAGGAATTCTGACTTCCATCTTCCCAAGACATTATTCGTCACATTTATTAGTTTTTGAAATAATTTTCACTTTGTTTCAGAGCGTATTTGAGACTTCTAACAGAAGTGGAGAAACTTAAAAAACAGATGTCTGCTAATTCTACCACTTTGCCACTGAACATTGAATGTTTTATGAATGACAAAGATGTTCGTGGTGATATTAAAAGAGCAGATATGGAAGCAATGTGTGCACCTCTTTTCCAACGAGTAGAGGAAACTCTTAAGAATCTCCTAGAACAATCCGGTAAGTTTTACCATCTCAACAAATCTTCATAATTTACATGTTTTTTTCTTATAGAACTGTCCCAGGATGATATTTATGCTGTCGAAATCGTTGGGGGCTCCTCTAGGATTCCCGCAATAAAACAGCTAATCGAGAAAGTGTTCAAGAAGACTCCTAGTACTACTTTGAATCAAGACGAAGCGGTAAGCAGGGGTTGTGCTTTACAATGTGCGATGTTATCACCTGCTATTCGCGTCAGGGATTTCAGCGTGACAGACGTACAGGTAGGTTTGGATTGTTTGAGAATATCGATAGAAAAAAAAATTATTTTAAAATTCCTGTTTTCAGAGCTATCCAATCTCAGTATTATGGGAAGCTAGTGCAGAAGGTGATGCAGGTGGAAATATTGAAATTTTCCCAGTGAAACAAGCTGTACCGTTTTCCAAACTACTGACTTTCTACCGACATGAACCGTTTGCCATCAAGGCTTTGTATTCAGGCAATGTTCCCTACCCTGAAAAAAGTATTGGTAAGTAGAAAAAATAGTTTTCACAAAATTCTGCATGAACATTCAGTCTATCAATCTTTATCTATAAAATAAATTTTATTCGAATCGGATATTTTTTCATGGAAATATGAAGTTTCTTTCTTTCAATATTTAATTTTCTATGAATCTGTTTACACTATGGCCACAAAATTATGCATGAAGCTCATTACGAGCAAGCATCTTGCATATGGCCGCAACATTTTATTTTGATGGATTTCGTTTTGTCAGAGAAAATTTTGAATGGCCATATTTTATGGAACACCCTGTACGATTTGGCTGGTTAACGAACTTAACCGAGCCATTTCAGAACTGGATTCGCCTTGAAAATTTCAAGTCTCTAGGACAGTCCCTTCGAAAGTCATTGTGCTAACGGCCGGACAGACGGCCCCACGGACAGAATTGAATTTGACCACGAATTCGTCATCAGGGAGTCGAATGACATCATTTGAGACCATTTTCAGCTCCAAATTAAAAAATTATAGACATTTGGGCAAAACGATATAGCACTCGTTTAAGTAGAACAAGCGCTCAAAAAGGCGTTTTAGACTCCTACACCAGAAAACCACACAATACTACAAACTAATGGGTGGTATTCTGCTTTTCATCCGTAAGTTACGATACTGTAGCGTACGATTGTTCTGTAACTGGCCTACTTACAGATTCGTAAATAATGCAATTCTGAAATGGTTCCTGTAACTTTCTTATTTACAGTGTCACTTTTGAACTACTCATCGAAAAACATTAATTCCAATCATAAGATTTGATCATGGAACTTTATGTATTATGAGTAAATGGTTTTGTTTTGAATTTGAAAATACATTTATCTGAATGAATTTTGCCTTTGTTTCTTTCATCTAATAGATTCAAAACAGGAAAAAAAAATTTCTTGGTTAAAATTGCTGTAGAGCATTTATTAAGTTTATAGTACACAGGTTCTTCAATCTGGGCATCCGGAATTTCGAATGGATTCATTTGATCACGCAACCTTTTCCTTCCAATTTCATAAAGTTCCTACTTTAAAAAGAATGATTTTCAGGTCATGTATATTATTGAACAATGTTTTACCTGTTATGATTTTCTTCCGATAACAATCCAATAAACAAAGCCATATTATTTTTATTCATCATGAATTTCTTATATTAAAACATTGGTGTTCGTTCTAAAATAAACAAACTATTCAACGTAACCTAACAATTTGTCATTTGATAATGCTTCCGTCGAGTACTTGTAAATATTTAACGATTTCAGTAAGCTACAGATCCCTTATAGAGGTCCAGAATTGCAAATTTCCTGTAAGCTTATGAAAAGTTACAGATTGGCTTACAGGTGAAAGCAGAATACCACCATTAGAGTCTATAACCGATCAATAATAACTGGTTAGCCGTTAGAAATTGATTCATATGTCTTGCCAAGATAGCCCTAAAGCCGGCCGGCCCGGTTATTTTTCATCCGTTTTCCTCGCCGCGTTTCGAACCGCCGAGTCGTATCGCCGAACTGTTTTGCCCACACTTCCGTAAATTCTGCCAGTTATTTTGCTGTCGTTCGCGATTTAGCACGTCATAAAGATGAAACATCTCTTAGCAGTGGCGGTCGCAGTTTCGGTGCTGAGTAAAAAAGAAACGAGACTTATACTACGCTAATGGCATAACAGCCCATTCTCGACGAAATCCCCACACACAGTCGGTATGGCACGACGACCGATGGATGAAAAATAACAATGTCTATGGCCGGCCTAACCGTTCTACAAATCACGTGTCGCCACTGATCAATAACTAGACCCTCAACTTTCAGGCACCTGGATCATCAAGGACGTCCGCCCCAGCCCCGAAGGCAAAGCCCAAAAAGTCAAGGTCAAGGTCAGGCTGAACCTCCACGGCATCATGTCCATCTCCAGCGCTTCCATGTACGAGTCTAAAAACTCCGCGGAACCGGAAACGCCCGAAGAGCAGCAACAGCAGCAGCAACAAAACGGTTCGGAGGACGGCCAGAAGAACGGCCCCAACGACGACGCCGCAGGCGGCGAGACCGACGCCCCAATGGACGCCGCGTCGAACGGCGGGGGGGCCACACCGCCCGAGGTAGGCTCCGGCGCCAGCTGGACGAAGAAAATTTCCGGCTGGTTCGGCGGGGTACGCATTCGAGATACACACGCCAACAAACCTGTCTTTGCTGGCCTGGCAATTTCGTTATCCGTTCACCCCACCACCGTTGTTTTCATTCATTTAGTTGTTTTAGTTCTCTATTTTTTCTTTATTTCTTATCTTTTTTTCTTTTTTGGTTACCCTCGTTGTGGATGTTGTGAGAGTGGAGGGGTTGAAAAACCTACGTTTGTTGTTTGCGACCAATATTAACGATTAACCAAAGGCGTTTTCGGATACTAAAACTGGGTTCAACAAAACTCCAATCACCTTGATTATTGAAATGTCATCATTTCTGTGCAATTTTCAGTTCATTCTTTACATAAATCATCGACTTAAACCATAATAAACGATTTGATTGCCCAATCAAGCTTTGTGAAACCCACGGTTACTCGAGTTAACTTGATCCCTAACCTTCGCCGTTCGTTTACCTAACCGGAACATCCAACCCGTGTTCGGAAACTACGGTGCTATTAACTCGATCACTGACTCATGTTGATCTATTAATCCTACGAGAGCAGGGTCGTAGAGTCACCGCATGCGCACTGCAGTTTAATTTTGTATTTGAAAAATGCGGGAATAAGTCTTCTTCTCTCTTCTTAGTAATTTCATGTATATTATATTCCTAAAAATTATGGAAAGAGAAGAGAATTTGGCTCAGTGTAAAATGTGTGGTGCCATGCGCCGAAAAAATAATGTGAAACAATTTCTTCATAACTTTGTATGCAGATCTTTCTGCGTTAAAGCTAAAGCCTTCTTTACTTCTTTAATATAGGTACTCAAAAATAACATTGAACATGCTAGGGCACGCCAGAAATTACAAGAAAGATTTTACAAAAGCAAATAAATCCAAGCAAATCTAGAGACAGGAACTGAAAAAATAAATTCTCTATTATTTTAACATAGGTAATCAAAAATAACATTAAATATGGAAGGGCACACTAGAAATTATAAGAAATATTTTACAAAAGCCAATAAATGCAAGCAAAGCTAGGGACAATCCGAAAAGAAACTGGGACTGAAAAAATAAATCCATAAAATATTTGGTTATGTTAATGATACGACTGTCACTTCAAAACCAAACCTGATTTGTTCAGGAAACTTAGAACCCGGGGCCGTGATCCGAGTAGATCCGTCACGTCGAGTTAGTAACCCTGAGTAAGTTTCCTAAAACGCCTTATGTTTGTTGTTTTCGACGAATTTGAACGATTAGTGGGTTGTAAATATTTTTCAAACGGCGGTAGGGGATGTTGTGGACCTCAAGTGTTTGTAGAACAACCTATATTGGTTGTTTTCAAGGAATTGGGACGATTATTTGAGATCGAGGTGTTCCTCAGGGTTCAATTCGTGGGCTGAAAATATTTTAAACGCGGCGGTAGT
This sequence comes from Propylea japonica, assembly GCA_013421045.1. Taxonomy (NCBI): domain Eukaryota; kingdom Metazoa; phylum Arthropoda; class Insecta; order Coleoptera; family Coccinellidae; genus Propylea; species Propylea japonica. The sequence goes on along the minus strand of CM024241.1, from coordinate 24,187,526 downwards.
CTAATATTTTTTGTACTTCTTGGTTAAGGGCATCACAGGCTTATTCATTTTGCAAATAGTAAAGTTTTAAGGATAAAGAACTCGCTTACATAGCAATATTCGTAATATTATTATTCTGATCATCAGTTCTTTTTTCGTTTACCCTCAATGAAGATGTTGAGACGCTAAAACCTGTATTTTCTGTTTGCGACAAATTCTAACGATTGTCTAAGGAGGGGGCTCCACAGGGTTCAGTTCGTGGGCTAAAAATATCTTAAAAACTACTTTTTCTTGTAGTTTTCGCTTGGGATCAATCACAAGTTTATTCTGTTTGCGTATATGAAGCTTTCGAAATACAAGGTATTGCTTAACAGCAATATTCGAATAATTAGTTTTCTGATCATCAGTTTCGAGCAATATATATGATAATCTGATCAGTTGAATGTCGTAAAATACATTTTTTAAACGAGTGCTTCAGGTGAAACAAGAAATGCACACTTCCAATGAGGTCCTCACAACATTAGCAAATGGGGGTAACAATTTAATTCAAACAAATATTGAAAGGGGGTTTAGTCATGCGGCGATTGCAAAAAAGGGCATCGACACTTGAAGTTTCCTTATTGAAGCTCACAATGACTTTGTAATCTTTTTTTCAGAGGGTTCCTAACGACAAAGTTAATAGACTATTTTAATTTATTTTTTATACCAAAACGTCGGATGTTTTCAAAGGAGGACTTACAAGTTAAAAAAAATTCAAAAAAATAATCCTAGTAAATTATAAAAAAAACCATTCATAATAACAACTTTTGTTGAGATCTTGAGATCGTTCATGGAAATGAGGCGCGGTAACAAATTTCCATTGTGTTTCATATTAGTGATTAAAATTTTTTTATTATTTAATGAACGATTTTACGATCTATTGATTAGTCTATTTCAGTTTGAATTACTCATCATTTCCAGAATTTTCCTCTCGATCCAAGGTTGTTGCAATGTATACAAATTTCTTTCAACTGGTAAACATGTTTATGACGCTTACACGATATCATTCCTTCAGATGTATTGTTTTTCTTGTTGATAAGTCCTACTGTGAGTCATCTTATTGTATCACAAATATAATTATGGCTCTCTACTCTGAGAATTCAAGATAGTTAATTTTTATTTTCAATTCGCATTTAATTACGAATGAGATACGTTAAAAACAATAGTTGCATGGCTGAACAAAACTCAACAAGTTACCCTATTACCATTGTTACCCAATATTCCTTGCTTTTTTAGGTCATATAACTGTCTTGAGTGATCCTAACAGAAATAACTCAAAAAAAATTTGTTTTTATTTTTGTTAACTAATTTTATCACGTTTCTTGTTGTCCTATTTGTTGCTTGAATTTCCTCATCTATCTCCATCTTTTCTTTCTTTTTCACTGTGTCATTCATGACAGTTAGAATATTGTTTAAAGGTCCTGAAAAAAGGATCGGGGCGCTTCTTTTATTTTAACTAACGAATGTTTTATCTTCAAGGACGGAGATAAAGATAAGAAGAAGAAGAATGTCATTAAGAGTGTTGAACTACCCATCGAATCCTTAACTTACGGTTTCTCACAAGTAGAACTCAATCAATACACAGAGCAAGAATGTAAGATGATTGCAGCTGATCGACAAGAAAAAGAAAGAGCTGATGCCAGAAATGCCCTAGAAGAATATGTCTATGAGCTCAGAGGTAAAAAATCAACATTTTCTATACTCTGATTCTTCTATAATTGTTATAATTTTGCAGGAAAACTGTCCTCTGACGGAGAGCTGTGTGAATTCGTAGCTGAAAATGACAGGTTGAACCTTGTCCAACAATTAGACCATATGGAAAATTGGCTTTATGAAGAAGGAGAAGAATGTAACCGACAAGTCTACAGTGATAAACTCCAGGAATTGAAGGGCAAAGGCGAACCTATTCAGAACAGGAGGATCGAAGCAGAATTGAGACCCATCGTTTTCGAAGATTTCGGAAAATCCTTGCAGCTGTGCCAGAAAATCCTGGATAAAATAAGGTAAGCATGCCATATTGTTTTGATAATATGAAGAAGAAGAAATGGGTTCATTACAATACTGTTTCATCCTGTGTATTATTATTATTGTATAACCTGTAAATTGGAAAAATATTGGACTTAGAACGTTACCCTGTGGGATTCCTTTTCGAACTTGATTGGTGACTTCCATCGAGATATAATAGAGAAGAGACGCGATGACATACAATTGAGTTAGAAAAAATAGTACCACTGGGCGGGGCTAAGACGGGGACCAATATGGCGGAAAGTTCAGGTTTGAATTAAGTTGCCAGTTCTTTCTGTTTACAAATTTCACCCAAAGAATACGATGTGTTGGGTCTTTAGGAATCCTGTTCAAATAAGGTCAATTGAATATCCAATAAACAATCTTTCTTCAGGCGATAATATACACATATAAAAAGATATCAGACTGCTAAGATAGACTAGCAAAAATTTCGAATGCGGATCTGTTCAGTACTCATCCCTACCTGTGATATGTTTTTCCTCTAATTTTCTTCTTATCTGTCTCTTCTCTGCTTGAAGAAAGCCTTTCAGTGCACGATACCATTTTATTGTATATTATTAAGCAGAAAAAATCACGATTAAACTAGAAAAAGACTCAAGAATCACAATTCCTCCTGAAAATTCAACGATTGTCAAATTTGACGTTAAGTGGTAGTAATAAGGCGCATCAGATACCACGTTTATTTCAATGATGGCAACTCTATACTATCCTATCTCTATGGTGGCTTCTAATTTGAAGAGATGATTATTTCTTTTAATTTGTTATAGGAGTAAAGATCCCAAATATGCTCATCTCACAGATGAAGACGTCAAAAAAGTGGAACAAGCCTTGGTATCTTCATTTGAATGGCTTGAACAAGCCAGGTCCAAACCTTTCAAACTGGAGCTTCCTCCTCCGGTCACGGTAGCCCAGATCAGACAAGAAAAAGCAAACTTCGAGAATACTGTAAACCCAGTTCTGAACAAACAACCACCAAAAGCGAAAACGCCGCCGAAAGACGAAAAAGAAAACAGCGAGAGCAAAGACGGTAAACAGGAACAACAGCAACAGAATAACCAAGGAGAATCGAACCAACAGCAGTCTCAAGAAAATATGGACTGGTCATAAACTAATTAATTCACTATACTCTAGATCAATTTGCTTTGAATGTTGATCGTTAAGAGACACAGGTTTTGTTAGGAAGTTTTTCGGACAACATATTTATTCAAAATGCTCTTTTTTACTTAATTTTTTTTTGCTGGGAGAGAATAACATTTATCGCTAATGTTAACGGTTGGGAAGGTTCGATAAAGATATACGGATAAAGCACTGTTTATTCTCAGATATGTGATACACCTCCATAGCCTCGCTTCCTTGAATTAGTTACAAAATTTTTATCCTTTATGCGGCGATTTTGAATTGTATTTGTCCCATATCCCCTATTTTTTTAAGAAATTGTGGTTTTGTCAGTTTTGGTAAATGTCACTTCTTCACCGATTGTGGATGTTACAATGATGTGGTTCGTATTGACTTTAAAGCTCAATAAATAACCGTTAAATTTATTAATTGTGAACAAGATGCGGTTGGTAGATGATTAGCCGACAATCTTTTATTTCGAATAAATACTAACTACTTATTCTTAATATCTACGATTGGTATCGATGTCAACGTTTGATCCCCAGTTCCTTTTTGCCGTTATACTTTGGTAAGATTGATTCGCATTTATTTTTTTGGAACGTGCAGTATTAACGCTTCGGAAGTCCACATAACCTAGGATTTTAATTTTGTTCCTGATTTTTAGTAATAAGTATTTTTGGAGGATTTCAGGACGAAATTTCACTGCTTCATAGAAGAATGAATTGTAGATCTTACTATATCTACTCTAATATACAATGAACCTTTTCATAATCAATCATTTAGCAAATTAAATGATACTAACAAGCTGTATATTTTATCTAGGTAAATTTAGAAGTAAGGGTTATTTATTATGACTTTTTCAGTTTGCTGTAAATATTTTTCCACTTGAATTGTTTCAAAATTCAAATTATTAAGTAACGAAGGGCATTTCAATATTGCACAGTTCTTACACAATGTAGAATTTTTTCGATCAGCTACATTTTTCATTCTAAACATTGATCAGTGGAATTGTCCTATTTTTATGTTTAATAAAATGTGTAACTGAGTCTTTTTATTTATTTCATAAGAGTAAGCTGCGAACATCAATCCTAAATGGCTTTACACTGTTTTATTCTTATTTGAAAGATTCCATAAATTCAGGAAAATATTAGAAAGGAAGTAAGAAATTGCTTGGAATTAATTTTGAATTACTGGACAGATGACACAAAGCTTAAAAATATTTTATGTAGTCCAAAAACATTTCATTAATATGAGGAAAAAAAAGTACTAGGTACGACCTTTTTTATTAATGTTTAAAAGAGTTGGAAATAAAAATAAAGTTTTTTTACAATAGTTCAACATTCCATTTATATACATTGCGCAATAAAATTAACGCACATTCTGAAATCTCAATTTTAATAAAGTTAACTCTACATTGACTTTATAACTTATTTTATGTTCTCTCAGGAAGGTTTTGAACGAAACAAACACATTAAATGGAAGAAAAATTCAGGATTTCACCGAATCTTATGTGAAAGAAGAGAAATAAACAATTTCAAAATACTGGAATGCTGATAAGTAATTTAATACTTGGTATTTCCACCCACTTGCGTTAAATTACAGCTCGGCAACGACGGTTCATACTCAAAATGAGTGATCTTGAAAAGTTCTGATCTAATCCTTCCCAGATTTCTCTGAGTTTGATTCCCAAGTCGTTAAGAGTAGCTGGATGATTTTCTGAAAATCACAATGTTAGAGGCAGAATCTAGACTCATCTGCGAAGAGAAGTTTTTTTCTGGAGTTATCGCTTCGAAAAGATAAGAACACGATAAGAAACTGGTCTACTTTTTCTCATCAGTAAAAAATCGACGGCAGATGATTCATATGTTCTATGCGATTGTCTAGTCCAGATTTTTCTATGATGTTGATTTGATACAGGGAAATGTCTTGAATTGACTGATCGAGTTGAAATTGTTACATTACAAAACAAAACCTTGACACTAAAAGCAGCATTAAAAAATGCTATGCAGTAATGCTGTGGAACAATTTCCATAGGTTCGTTTTATTTCATCACATTCAATTTCAACTTTTAGTTCTGACAGCAACACCTAACCTTAAATTAAATGCTACTGCTGCATTTAAAATTATCTGTAATCTACAAAAAAGAAGTGCAAAAGTAATGGACCGGAAGAATGTAAGTAAACCAGACTCCAAGAGGGGACGGTGTTCAAGGTCTATTTCAAGCCCTTCAAGAAGTAATAATATTGGTTCATTGGAACCCCAAAGGACAGTATCTCAGCTTACTATTGATGGAAATATAGATAATACTTGGTGGCAAACGTATCCTGTCCCCAATTTAGGGATCAATTGTGTTCAGGGAGATTCAACAGGTCGTCCATTTAATCAGTGCCAACAACCTTGGAACCCGAATTTTTTTCTTAATTTTAATAGGTGTCCAGTACCTACGCTCAGCGGTTGGAATGGTCAATTTAGAGCTAATCACACTATACCGCCTTTTCAAAATTCTTCTTCTAGTAAAAGGAATCCAAAAAGTGAGTTTTATTTTGATGAATTTATTTCTGCTGATGATACGAGAAGGGGGGAAAAATTTTGACTTATTTCATCTTTTCTAAGAATTAGAAAGGCGTTGGGAGCCTATCAGTTCCAACAATGGTGGAAATGGTAAAAGGTTTGTATTTACTCTTATGTCTTACAATGTCCTTGCCCAAGACCTGGTGGTAAACCACGAATATCTGTACAAACAGCATAACAAACAAGCTTTACAGTGGGATGTAAGATGGGTGAACATTTTAAAGGAAATTGGTGATGCAAATCCTGATGTGAGTTAACTTATTTACATATCTTGTGAATATTTTGATCTGTAGAATTAATTTGTGTCTTCTTTTTAACAGATAATATGTTTCCAAGAAGTACAAGAATCCCATATAGACAATTACTTCAGTCTCTTGGAGAAAAATTTAGGTAACTTCATGATCTTATACTAACAACAAATTTAGGATTGATTTCTAGGATATAAGAGTCTTTTTAAGAAGCGAACAGGTGAAAGAACTGACGGTTGTGCCATCTTTTACAAGAGAAAGAGACTTCAGCTGATGGAATATGAGAAAGTAGAATATTATCAGGAAAAGGTTCCTGTTCTTAACAGAGACAATGTTGGTATTGTGGCAAGATTCATTCCGAAGGAATTTGGGGCACAGGCGTTTGTTGTGGCCACAACTCATTTGTTATATAATCCGAAGAGACAAGATGTTCGCTTAGCTCAAGTGCAAAATTTGATTGCAGAAATTGATAAAATGGCATTCGTTTGTACAAATAAGAAGTAAGCACATTCTTAACTTATGTTTTGTAAGTTGCTGTAACAGACAATGAAGTAATTAGTAGAAATTTTTCAAATTTCCCGGTAAAAATCTTGCTTTTAGTGGTAAATCTTCATATCTACCAGTCATCATAACAGGAGACTTGAATTCAACACCTGAATCTGCAATTTATGAATTTATTACAAGAGGGATCCTTAATTATGAGCATCTTTGTAAAAGATCTCTCACCAAAGAAAATGGGAAGGAGCTCACCGGCAAAGTATTAGTACCTGAATCACTGCAAATGACGGGTAAAAATTTCAGTACCATAGAACTCCCAATTTTTCACATTTCTTGGTTTCTAAGATAACTGTCAGTATGCTGAGATGGTCAAACGTAGAAATGATTTCCATAATGGACGTTTCGAAGCTAAAGAAGGCAATTTGAAAACGAATGCACTTCAGGATCTAAAATTTTCGTCTGGGACACTATCTCATCCATTTTCATTCAGATCTGTGTATAATCATTATCGTAACAATGATGTAGAAGGGACGACACACCAAGATAGATGGATTACTGTTGATTATATTTTTTATAGGTAACTACTTGAAAATGTTTAGATTACATCTTACATTTGTATCTTCCAGTGGAAGAAGAGAAAAAGACAAAGTTGCAGAGGATAAACTGAAGCTTCTCTCAAGGTACCAACTGCTTACAAAGAGTCAGTTGGATGGTGTAAGAATACCCAACCTGAAACAGGGTTCCGATCATTTCAGTTTGATTGTTAAGTTTTCTTTAGAGTAATTTATTTTTTTAGTGAAGACCTATGTTTGTGGTATAAACATTAAATTGGTTTATTTTTATTGGCTTGTTTCATTTCCTATCATAAAAAAACTTTATAAGAAGTTCGAATAAGGACACCCTTCTGCCCGAATAGAGTTCCGCCACTGAATTTGAAAGTAGGTCAATCATACCGTAGTTTATATGTCATATCAATCAAATCAACGTCAAATTTGTTTTGACTTTTGTTGGACTGTAAAAAAAATTAAAAACTTGCTTAACAATCCACTGACCCTCCCCAACCCAGATTTGATCAATCAAAATTGTTATTCTGTTAAAAGGACCTGTAAACATGAGAATTTCTTGCTGGATTTCGTAAAAAAAGAACACTTTACCTAAATCCCATACTAACTTCAGAAATCGTTCAACTTCAAAGAACCATTCTAATCTAATTTTGGATCAGAAGTGAAAAAAATCGTGTTAAAAATAGTCTATAATCATGTCTGATGATAGAAGGAAACTTAATAGACATAGCACGGGCACTGTCCCAAAAGTAAAGTATACAGTTAAGTATCGAAACAATACAGGACAGCAACAGTTGTATAATGAGAGGGACAATTTGAGGAATTTGCCAAATAATTTGGTAAGATGTGATTTCATTCATATATTTTGACTAAGTTAACATAAGAATGATGTCAGGATGAATCATAATTGCCCAAGTTTTTAAATTATTGAAGAAGCCTTAAGAATTTGATTGCGCAAGTTTGGAAAATATTTTTCTTTGGTATACATCAGTTTCCTTTTGATTTAGAGCTCAGAGTGGTTACCCAGGAGATTGGATTCGAACTTTCCAAGAAACGCACAGCACATAAGTTATGATATAATGGATTCCTCAATAGAAGAACCACATCAGAATGGGGTTTATGGTAATGCAAACTCTCACCGAATTTAAGTGAATTAATGTTTACCTATTTTAGCAAATGGTACTACGAATTCCAGTCAAACTAGTTCATCTAATTCTAGAAGAAATTCTTGCGGTACTGTTCCAAAATGTGACAATATCACAAAGTATCCGAATAAAAAACAAATAGAAGATAAACTTAACCAAATTAGAGATTACCTTCATATAACCACATCTTTGATGTCAGGCATGAAGAATTCTGATGATCAGGTAATATTTCTATTTATTTTTATCACATTTCTTTTCAGAAAAACCTAGTAAACTTGAGGTATCATTTAATCTTTTATATTTTTGTCATATTTATTTATTTTGTGTAATATCAATTGTTTTGGTAATCAACACTGAGACAAAAAATAAAATTTTTGAATGAAAAAGTAATAATAATAAGATAATTAAATATTTCAATTGACCTCGAAGAAAACAATCAATCTTCTAGTATTTTTGTGTGAACTCTCAAGTTTACTCATATTACAATTTCTTGGAAACTTTCCAATATAAACATGTGTATTTTCCATTGAGAACTCCGATGAAAAAGAGAACCTAACATCTATGATTGAAGACCTCAGAGACAGCGAAGCTAAACTGAGTTCACTATTGGCACTAGACAACGAAGAGGTGATACAGAAATTTTGAATGAAGGATTTGTTTCGATTAATAATTATCAGTCCCAACAAACATTAATTCTACTTATACTTCGTGTTTAAGGACACTGGTTTTAAAATTTTTAATTTGTGCTTAATGAAAAGGTTTATATTACCAAAACCGTCATCTGTAAGTTGCTTCAAATGGTTTATACATAATTTTATTCTATTCAGACTAGTTTAAATCTACAGTTATTTTATAGATGGAATATAGCCATCTTCCGCATATATTTACAGATAACGTGTTTGTTAATATTTACTGTGTACATGAGTGTTTATTTAACGTTATGATCATTTCAGAGGCAGTCTTCAAATTTGTTTCATTTTTGATGTTTTACTAACAAATTATTCGTTTTTCGAAACTGACTGACTGCCAATGAAGTGTAAAACATTTCAAGGTTCTGTTTATTATATTCTTCATGAAATTTGTAGAATTCTGAGTGCCTCGGAGATAACATTTCAGACCGCAAAAACGAGTTTGATGCCTCTGCAAACAGGGAGATCGTTAGGGACTTGCAACACTTGAAACAAAAAGGTGACAGTAGGTTAAGAGAAGCCAGAGAATTACAAGAAAGATTAGCAAGTGAGTTTTTTCATTTCATACAGAAAAGCCTTCCAAATAAAAAAAGAATGTTGTTAATATATTATTCACAGTTTGTTTTATTTCATTTAAAAATCGCCCATTCTTTTTAAAACACCCTCTATAATACAGTGGAACTTCCCTATAACGAAAGCGCTAAATCCGCAAAAAAAATTCGTTATAAAGAAATTTCGTTCTACAGAAAATTTGTTTCTATAGTCGGCAATGTCGCGGTCGACTTCGCTGATGAATTTAATATCATTCAAACTTAAGCACCTCCTTTCGGACATTTTCGCACAACTTTCACACTAGTGTAATGGTTAGATTGAAACCAAACAGCCAGGGGTGAATTTAAAACTGTTTCAGAAGGATCTCTCTTCCCGCTGTAATGATTTAGTTTAAGGTCGGTATCTATTACGTACGTCCGGAAAATTTTCAGAAAATCCCACCCTTATACCTTCCTACCAATACCCATTTAAAGAGTGATGTTCTTTGAATATTTCGTTATAGAGAGAATTAACTTCGTTTAAGAGAGTGTTTTTAACATGGAATTTGGATTCAAGGTGCAATTGTCTTGTACGAAATTCGTTATACAGACGTTCGTTATAGGAAAGTTCCACTGTATCTTACTTTATTCACTAAGGACCAGTTTCCTCATTTCTGGTTCATGAGAAGAATTATTCATTTTTTTACTTATAATTCAATGATCTGTAGGAGGAAATATTGCAAACCAAAATAGGATGGAAAATAATCTTCAAGAATTTGATTTGGCAATTGCCGAGTTGGAAGAAGCAAACTCAAGACTGATTGATACGAAGGGTGATGTTAACAATTTCCAGCAACCAGAAGGAGCAAGGTAAATTGATAAAAATGAATATTCCTAAAAAGTCAAGGTCATAATGAATACTTTGTCTTAAACCCAAGAGTTTTGGATAAAACCTTGTATCATAACATGCATAAATCAGAGTCAAATATATTTGTTTTTCATATAGCAATTATATAACAGAAGAAATAGAAGAACTGCAGAATCAAATACAAGTAGTACATAACGCTAACGAAGACAGAAAGAAACTGATACAACTGCTCGATAAGAGGGACGCAGAGTTAAGAAGTCAACATTTGGAGCTTCAAAGCAAGCTCACCGAACTGCAAACGAAGAAATCTCAAGTTGACCACCTTGTAGCTGCACTGCAAAATGGAAAGGAGCAGGATGAGGATATGGGTAAATCAATCATTTGTCATACATCAAAGTTATGGTTAAATGTCATATGTCAAAACTTTTCAAAAAGTCATATGTCAAATTTGACAGAAGCTACCATGATTGATATTCTTCGTTGTTATTTTATTAGTCAGTTTCTCTTGTTTTTTTAAGGTTCTCATGTTCGGACAATTGTGACAATGAAAGATAAGCTGGAAAAACTAAAAGACATGTTAGCTATGGTGGAAAGTACAGAAGTACTGATGCTGAATGGTACACAAGAGGAGCAAGCTGTAGCATGCGAGATATTCAACACCGCTGAAAACTTCTTGAACAAGGATTTAGCGAAGGGAAATTGTTCGAATCAGTCTCAGATCGAGAATCATCGTCCTGTTCAGTACGAAAATAGAGCAAGTCCATCCTTGAATATGGATCGAAGTAAATTGATGAATAAGAATAGCAGAGACTCGAGAAGTCAGAGTAACGATTCAAATTCGAAAGTGAATGAGAAATTGGCGTTACAGGCGGAGCTGCGGGCTAAAAAAAGAGAGTTGGAGGAAATTATGGGCAAACATAAAGGTACAGAGGTATTCTTGTTTGATAAGCAAAGTATAATCAAGAGTTTTGCAGCGAGTTCTTCGAATTTGAATCACGATGTTGGTACTGATAATAAGTCGGAGTTCAGTTGTAGCAACAGTATTTTTGATAATATTAGCGGCGTTTGGACTCCATTGTTGCCAATGCAACATAACCAACCTGACTCTAGTGAAAGATACTCAAGGTAAGAAATTTTTGATAACTCCTCTGGTTAACCTCAATTCCATTTGGTCTTTTAGTGACGAAGGCACGGAAGACGTGAATGAGTATACAGGTATCGCCCCCAATCAACAGAATCAGATTCTACATTCTCCTTCGGCCCCTCCAGCCTCAGGCAATGCTGCAAAATTCTCTACGGATAGGAATCCTGAATCTATACCTTACGAACAGTTGGGGCAATCCTATTACTATGGAGGCGAGGGTAATGCCAGAGCAACAGCTGGGCCCCCTGAAGCCAACTCCAGTTTCAGCAGAGGTTCATCAGTGTCCAACTTAGGCCAAGCAGGAAAACAAAATGTAAATATTTACATAAATATTGAACAAGATAGGTTTCTGCAAGCAATCTTTAGATATTTTCATTAATTCTTTGGGATTGCCTTAGCTGAAAGCCCGTTTTTCAGAAGAAAAATCTTTAAAACTGCCGAATTTTTCCAGCATCGTTGCCAGATTGTGCATTTGTCCTAGCTTTACCAAAAAAAAACATTTTCATCTAATTTGTTATCGAAACATTGTCTCGCTGTAAAACTCTCTGTATTATTTTCTGATAAAACATGCCATTGTGAACTAGTATGAAATCAGCAACATCGTCAATTAATGGCATAGTGCATGAAACAGCAGGTACAATCAATAATTGGTTGGTACCACTTTGATATGACGTCATGGCACTGCATTACTGAACATACATAAAGGGTTTTCCAATAAGAGGAGTTATTTTGAATAGCCTTCGGTAGATGTCACGTTTGAAGGTGTCATTTTTTGACATTTGACAAGTAGAAACTACGCCATTAATAAAAATGGAACGATGCACGTTTCAAGAAGGCATCGAAATAAATTTACCATAAAAATGGTAAAAATTTGGCAGAGACGGTTCGTCAAACTGGAACATTTTAGGGTCGTCGTGAAGCACCTTCTAGGATCGCAATAAAGAAATTGGTGGAAAAATTCGAGCTGTTGGGACAAGTTAGTGATGTGAATGAGTAAAACCCGTGCACGTCGCTCAAGAACGGCCGAGAATATTGCTGCTGTAGCTGAAAGTGTTGAAAAAAGCCAGGTTTATCCCTTCCTCGTCATTCTTCGGAGTAAGGCATTCCACAAACGTCATTACACCGTATTTTTCATAAAGATTTGGGTCTTAAGGCTTAAAAAGTTCAGTTTACACAAGAACTTAAGCCGGCCGACCATAAACAACGTCGTGTCTTTGCTGATGGGTCGTGAAATGCATGAAAATGATCCGGATTTCCATTGAAAAATCATCTTGAGTTATGAGGAACATTTCCACCTCGGTGGCTTCGTCAACAAGCAAAATTGTCGCATCTGGGGCTCGGAAAATCCTAGAGTTATTGTTGAAAAGCCTCTCTATCCTCAATGTGTGACTGTTTGGTGCGGTTTATGGTCCGGCGGCGTCATTAGACCTTACTTTTTAGAAAATGAGGCTGGAGCAACAATTACGTTGCGACTTCTTCCTTTGGGACCACGTGAAAGAGAAGGTCTACGCCAATCATCGTCGATTCAAGACCTCAAATTGGAATTCGTGAGGCTATCGAGGACATGGGGCAGCCACTTTGCGATTTGGTTATGGAATATTTCATTAAAAGGATATGGTCCTGTAAGCGTGGTCGTGGTGGTCTGATGTTATTTTCCACTATTAACGCCATAGTTTCTTCTTTATAATGAAATAAACATCCGATCATTTATATTGAAAAATGGCATTTTTCTTTGAATATCAAAATAATACCCCCTATTGGAAAACCCTTTACTATAGTTGAGCACTTAATAGAACAGCTAGGGCTAAATGTAAAATAGGTATAATGTGAAATCTGAAGACTTCATGTTATATTATTTCAAAAACTTGACTTCATCTTGGCATAAAAAACTTCCTTTCAGATGCAGAAGCAACTAGAACTCATCAGAAGCGTCTGCGACTCGATGCTACCTCAACCTACGACCTCCCAACCTAACGTTCATCAACTAAGGAACAACCTGACACCGTCTCCGATTTACTCAGAGTTGAGACCGTTTTCTTCGCCGAACCCCCACTCGATGAACGCGTTGAATGTGGTAAATCCTCAGGCGGAGAACCCCTGGCCCCCTGGCGGCGGTCAGCCGAACGTGACTTTCCCGGACGCAGCCAACTACCAAAACTGGCTGACGACGAACACGCTCCAAACGCAGGCTTTCATGTTGAATTCGTTGAACCAGTGTTGCCAGATGTTGTGGCTACAGCAGAGGGAACTGGCCAGTTTGAGAGGGATGGTCACTACTGTATGTACTTTTGAAAATATATTGCACTTAAGCTTCAATTACACTCGGCCACTTTCACTGCCGCTCGTGCTATCTGAAATTAATTCCCGAAATAGAAGGCAGTGTGCATTTAATCTGCTGCAACAATTTCTTTAGCACTTGGGCGCTAAAGAATGCAATGACGGACAAAGAAATTCCATAGCAACCTAGTTAAATGTAATCACTTATAGTCCGTTCACGAAAGGTTGAGCCGTCGGTTGGCCATGAAAATTTGGCATATTCCACTGTGTATATTAAAAAATTAGGTTATGTTTTTTATTTTCTTGTCATATTGATAATTGACAATGTTATCAATATTGCATAGAGTTATCTGATAACTCGCAAGCTCGTCGGACGAGGCCGGGTACATTCGGCAACGTTGACTTTATTTTACGTTATGACAGCAAATACTGCCAACTTCAGATAAATAAACAAACGCCTACTATGCGCTCATGCTTTCGTGAATGGACTATACTGCCGCTCGCTCTGTCGGTCCTTTGACGTACGAAAAACTGCCAATTTAGGGAACGTAGAGCAACGCTAGTGGTAGCGGCAGGTAGTGATTACATCCTTGCTCTGCCCACTTACCTGCTCCATACCGGGGAAGTGAGCGGAGTGTAATTTTTGGGTGATAGTTCCTAACTGAAAGCTCTTTCTCATTGATCCACATGATAATATACAAGGTTTTTCCTTTAACTTGCTCTATTACAAGTATTTAGAGAAGTAAAAAATATTTTCATGTCGACAGTGTTGCCACATCCATCTTAAACGCAAATCTACTTCCTTATTTCAAATGGAATAACATATATTTTCATTTATGAATCGATTCAATACCAAATTGGCATTATAACCTACTAAAAAAAATTCTCTGCTATGCACTGTTGCTAAGCTAGGCTCTAATTCTTGAAATTCTGCATTGTGGCCTCGACGACAGTGTTGCCACATCTATCTTTAACAAATATCATCTTTCCTATCTCAGATAAAACTACGTTTAGTCCGTTCAAGAAAGTTTGAGCCGTCAGTTGGCCATGGAAATTTGGCATATTCCTCTGTCTATATTAAAATTTCAGGTTATGTTATGTTATTGTTTTTTTGTCAGATTGATACGCAATGTTGTCAATATTGCAAAGAGATCTTTGATAACTCACAAGCTCGTCGGACGAGGCCGGGTACATTCGGCAAGGCTGACTTTATTTTACGTTATGACAGCAAATACTGCCAACTTCAGATGAATAAACGAACGCCTACTATGCGCTCAAACTTCGTGAACGAACTATATATTTTCATTTATGTATCGATTCTTCAACAAATTCGCAGTACAATCTACTGTGAAAAAATTCTCTGCCACGCACTGTTGTCAAGTTAAACAGAAATTATTGGAATTCATGACATCAGCATTAACAGTTTGGGAATGCAATATCTCGATTATTTTCATGTGAACGAAACTAAATTCAGCGGAGATTCTCAGCATTCATGCCGTATATTCAGTATTTTGATGAATCGTAAGGTTTTTTGAAGACTTTAGTCTGAAAGTGTGGAACTTAAGTATTATCCGTATTTGATCATTCAGTTCATCATATCCGTAGGGCGTTAAATCTTTCGAAAATTCCACTTTTCAACCTAACGGCCAGAGTTCTCTCTCTGATACATTGAATATCATATGTTTCCGTTGTTAGTTTCAATACTGGTATAAAGCATAAAGCATAGTGAGGTTAGGTGCACAATAGTTCACCATCGCAACTTTATTTCTAGTTACAACAGAGAGATTATCAAGCCCACATTACAACAACGAGAGCCAAATGACGCCCCCCTCAAACCAAAGTATGGTGGAACCACTTCAGGCACCCATACTGAACCAACCCGTTCCACCGATGAACCCTTGCAGTCCATCGTTGAATCAATGCAGACCAATGAACCCAAAGATCAACACGGCCACTTCTGCTTGTTCTTTACCGAACATCACCAGTTCAACACTATTCCGGTCACTGTAGATCCCATATTAGCCAATCACAACAACTTAAGACTCATGGACTCAACTTTGAACAACTTAACGTGATGAACAACACCGAGCACATGAGAAATTTGGCTTCGTTACAAGGTGCCGGAGACAACTTGACTTCCTTGCCTGGCCATATGTGGCCTGGACATGCTTTGAATAATCAAGTTCCTCCGGCAATAGAGCCAATAACTATTGGGATAATTTTAGGAGGTAAATAGCAGAAAGAAAGTTCTTAGTTTGTACTAGTTCACAATTTTTCTTTCTTCAGATAGTTCACTTCTATTTATTCTGTAAAAAGATTGGATGTAATAAAAATTAAGTTGAATATGTGTTATAAGATCCTCATTTTCGATTTTAACGTTATAGAGTTGTTGAAGAGTCCGAAATCTTTTGTTTAGAGAATTTATAAAGTGAAGTAAGTAAGTTTGCAAGATGTGTTATGAATAGTTTTTCCATTATATTAGCTTTTTAGTGGGTTTTGATATCTCTTGTTTTTTTCATCTTGTTAACTTATTGTTTTTCTTCAGCTACTCTAGGCAGAATCTGTTCTCAACCAAAAGCAATGATGGAATTCAGAATTCACCGATTATCGATAGATTGAATAACTCAACACCTAGAAGTATGCCGTTTGATGGGTTACACTTGCCGAAGAGCAATTCTCATCATCTAACTGCATCTCCGCAAGAAAGTGTCCCTCAAAGGTGTGTTATATTTTCCAAACATTCATTTTTTTCACCATTATAACCAAAAATTTTCCCACACTCAGTGCATCACCAATCCCCTCCCTCCCGCTACGACTTCTGTCCTTCGATCTTTTGAAACATAGGCATCTGAAAATTCAGTGACTATGTTACCACGGTGGCGACAACTGGTCATAAACTGTCAAAAGTCCGCCATGTTTCGTCAAGGCGTTTCTGGCGGTATTTTTGAATTGTATATCTCATAACTCTCTATGGAAGACTTTTCGACCTTATTCTTAATCTGTAGGCAACAAAACATACATAAACAAACAAAATCTGCAATCTGCGCAACTCCGACAAAACATGGCGGCCAACCAATAGAAATGAGACACGAGTTGTGGCCACTGTGGTAACGCAACGTAACGCACTAATAGGCCTGGGGCCTCACTTCACTTCGCTATACAACAGAACCATAGAATCCTGCCTTTTTTTGAGCGAATATAAACTGAGTGGACCCTTAAGCTCGCTCTACACGCCGTGTCCTAAGACGAATCCCTTTTTTCAGGTCTTGCGTGAGACCTTCGAGGCGATACCCCAACACCAACATCGCCGTTGTACCTCCTGATGTGCTGAACATCAATCAGAACATCAAGAACGACGGCTTCCCCTTGACCCCGATCCAGAACGAGAGCCGAAACGTCAATGAATCTGACGGAAACAGTCCGGCAGCGTCCGCTTTTCCGAATAACGCAACCAGAACGTCCAGGAGGCATTCCAACGTTGTCACGCCATCTGTTGAGAACTTGCAGAACCCGCGCAGGAGGAACGCCTCGTCCAACGAGTCTGTCAACGCTGAAGGGACTTCAAGGTGAGGATATCGTTTTTTTTGTAAGTTCTCTTTGGAGTTGGTGCTCACTCAGAGACAGTACAGAATAAGACATCCTAGAATATGTTATGGCCTCAGATCCATAAAGAACATAGATAGGCCTCAAGCGCAATATCAATGGAATGAATTTGGGGATCAGATATACAGGGTCTCTATAAATGATTGTAACAGCGCAGTTGGCTTTGGATCATTCTCATTTTGCCGCTACCGATGCAAACCACAGAATTCTGGGATCATGCTATGCTCTGATTGGTTAGAGTGAACCTACTTCTATGTTCTGTAGCGGCAACGAATAATCCAAAGCCAACTGCGCTGTTACAATCATTTATAAAGACCCTGTACAAAGCAGATGTTTGTTTTTGTTTTGACATTTGACAGTTCAATATGAACAAAAGGCAGAGTCGTACTTTTTTTTAGGGGAAATGAAATGAATATAACTTCTTTATAAACTGAGATCAATAGTCTCTTCACGAAAGTTTGAGCGCATAGTAGGCGTTTGTTTATTTATCTGAAGTTGGCAGTATTTGCTGTCATAACGTAAAATGAAGTCAACGTTGCCGAATGTACCCGGCCTTGTCCGACGAGCTTTCAGAGTACTCTGTGTAAAATTGACAACATTGCGTATCAATCTGACAAGAAAATAAACCACATAACCTAAAATTTTAATATACACAGTGGAATATGCCTAATTTCCACGGCAAACCGACGGGTCAAACTTTCGTGAACGGACTATAACTATTATAGGCTTATAGAATAAGAGAAACATATTTAAATTAATACTTACTACCCATAATTAACCCACACTACTGTACTCAACTCTGGAATGTTAGCGTTTTATACAATCATGTTTTCCACATGTCTTGCGATAATACAGTTTTTCGGCTTTTTACTGAAGAAAAAGAACTTCAATATTACAGCAAGACACATTAAAATGTTCAAACATGAAAACTGATGCAAATATCTTGAAAATTATAATAATCGAAAAAAGAAAACCATGGTAATTTCAATAAATTCTTCTGTTTTGATTTATTTCAGATCTCGGCTTTTTGAGGAACTCAGAGAAAATGTCTATAGGGAAGTTGCTTCTTTGATATCGGCCAATGAGGCAAGGCCTCACTTCCTCATACAATTGTTTAGGGATCTTCAGTTAATAAGCTCAGATCCTCTAAGACTCAAGACATTACAATCCATACAAGTATTGATTAGTCAATCATTTAGGAATTCTCAGAACTCGGTGAGTATATAACAAGTTCACAAATTATCAACTTTTTAATACAGGCTGTTTTTAAATTCGACAAGAATCTTTAAAAGACTCTTTCGCAACGAATTAACAAACATCCTTCGAATTATGTCAAATTCTCAAAAACCCATAGTTTCCAAACTAATGGTGGTATTCTGCTTTCATCTGTAAGCCAATCTGTAACTCTTCATAAGCTTACATGAATTTGCAATTCTGGACCTCTTTAAGGGATCTGTAGCTTACAGAAATCGTTAAATATTTACGAGTACTCGACGGGTGATCGGAAGCATTATCGAATGACATATTGTGATGTTACGTTGAATGGTTTGTTTATTTTAGGACGAACACCAACGTTTTAATGTAAGAAATTCATGATGAATAAAAATAATATGCCTTTGTTTATTGGATTGTTATCGGAAGAAAATCATAACAGGTCAAACATTGTTCAATAATATACATGATCTGAAAATCATTCTTTTTTAAAGAAGGAACTTTATGAGAATAGGAAGGAAAAGGTTGCATGATCAAATGAATCCATTTGAAATGCTGGATGCCCAGAAAATGTTCAGATTGAAGAAATGCCTAATGGCCAGTTTGTGAACATGTTCATATTGAAGAACCAGTGTACTATAAACTTAATAAATGCTCTACAGCAATTTTAACCAAGAAATTTCTTCCTTTCCTGTTTTCAGTTTATTAGATGAAAGAAACAAACGCAAACTACATTCAGATAAATATATTTTCAAATTCAAATCAAAACCATTTACTCACAATCCATGATCAAAACTCACAATTGAAGGTTATGTTTATCGATAAGTAGTTCAAAAGTGGCACTGTAACTAAGATATCGTGCGTTCAAAAAAAACGCACGTTAGTTACAGGAACCATTCCAGAATTGCGTTATTTACGAATCTGTAAGTCGACCAGTTACAGATCAATCGTACGCTACAGTATCGTAACTTAAAGATAAGAAGCAGAATACCACAATAAATCTATAATTAAGTAAACACATATTTGTTGCAATTCTGATAGGCTTCTCAGGAACCGTCACCGAACCAAGAAGTTCCTCCAATCTCCAATGAATTCTCGATGCAATCCACAGTTTGGTCGCCCATACCTCCGAACTCTGTACCGAAGAATGCAACAATCTTAGAAGGTTTACTTTCTGTAAGTTAGCATCTGCAATTCATTTCCTTCTTCCTTGATACTATCAAAGCTTTTCAATTTCAGAAGAAAGGAGATTTCTCCAAAGTGCAATATATGTTCCATGAGATTATTCCATTTTTGAACGATAACGAACATCTCACGATTGATCAATCTTTACTGGCTGTATTGAAGCAGAAGATTTTGGAAGCGAAATCATTCAAGAAGGTGGTGAAGGATACGATATTTCAGAAGCACTTTTCTAATGTTCTGGACCATGTCTTGGGTTTCTATAATGATAAACTGTAAGTATTCTATGTACATTACTACTCTTCTTTCAAATGTCGAGAATTTTGCAATAAAAAAATCTTTTAGGTTAAAGAATGTTGTTTGTAATCAAACGGTTTATTGAATAGTTCAAATATTATCTTGTAACTCCACAATACACCATTTTTTCAACTGTTTATTGCGTATTTACAATCTACGTTCTCATAAGATCTGGCATTCCCCAAGGTTGTTTACTTGGATCACTTCTCTTCTTATACGAAGTGAAAAGTAAGCAATTATGTATCATGATTTACCTAATCTCTCTGTTAGTTGATATTCTAAACAAAGTTATAGATTACCAATTGCGATATTTGAACGATAAATAATCCCTAAACATGAAATTTCATTGAACGTTTCAACCTTTCATGATCTATCTAGTATTTTAACTTTTACACTTTTTTTTCATTTGTAGCCTTTCATCGGTGAAGATGTCCCTGCTGCAGAGCATCCGCGAGCTTCTCGATCGCGAGTTGTCCTTCATGAATCTCATACAGAGCAGCGGCGAGTCTCAACTGAACGACTTGGTGGCCCCAGGTCCTCCGCAGAACCCCAATCTGCTTGAGCTGAGGTCTCAGCATCCTCTCAAGGTTGAAACAACTGAAAACGGGACGGCCGTCCAGATTCAGAACGGAGATTTGGCCGAAGCAGATCAGAGTCACGTGGAAGACATCGATGTTGAAGAGGAGGGAGCGGTGGGCGGAGTCTTGGAACCGCCCACCGAGCAGGGCGTGGCTTCCGGCGAAGCGGTAAGTTGAGGTCGTGTTTCTTGTTGTTGTTTTTTTTCCATTTATGCCGGGCGTAGGTAATAAATCCCGGCCATAAACTAAACCATTACGGCCGGCGGGCGGATAGATCCTTTCGAAACGTTGGATTCAGCTGGAAATGTTGATAATGACGGTTACTTTAAATGATTTCGTTAACGTCGATGTTAAATTGTAACAAATTTACTTCCAACTGAAAATGACATGTTAAACAGTGTCAAATGCGGTGTTCGAGATCACTACGATAGCAGTGATGATACCGACAGCGTTGATTTGGTGGGGCAACCGGCCGAAAAACCAAATCGTGAAGAGGTACTTCGAGCCATTAAAACGTGTCGTGTCGCTTTCCGGTTCATGGAAGGGGTTCCGGAAAATATTTTTGAATCTTTGAGAAAATTCGAAGTTTTTTTAAGGGAATAAAATATTTTTTAATTGTACCACTCAGACAAAAATTACGAATTATCTGCCCAAAAAATCGTGAATAGCTATGTATTGTATACGTACCTACAGAAAATGCCTATAAGCTATTAGAAATGAACTTACACACCTTTTGGATTATGTATATGAATTCACAATAAAAAGTGCAATTGCTTGTTTCGATACTTGACGCTATAAGAAAACTTCTCTATAACGAAATTTTTTGCGGATTTAGCGATTTCGTTATAGGGAAATTCCACTGTAGTTATAATTATTTGAATATTTGTGGGATATTTTCAAAACTAGGGTCTTTCGTATTAAGTTTGTAATAGGTCGACCGTAAATACCATAGCTTCCGGAACGATTAATATCAAAGCTTGGCATTTTGAGGGTAGGTTTCAAGATTTGAATAGCCTAGAAGAATTCATTAATTAAACCAATAGCGCTCGTTTTCTTAATATGAAAAACAGGAAAACGATGAATCATTCATCCTGCAACACATAAAACCAATTCTTTTCGTTCCAGAACATCAATGATGACGGGGATTTACCTTCCTCAACAGAAGCATTTGCCACATCAACAGAGGTAGGTCTCAATTTTTTCAACGCATATTTTTAATACAAGTAGGTGAAGAAGGCATTTATGTCCTTCAACTGTTCACCAAGGAATTAGAAAAATTATACTAAAAAAATTATGATTTAACTTATATATTTGGAAAATATGGGGGCAGATTAATTTCTGCATTAAAACAAGAAACTGAATTTTGTTAGGTCGCAAGAGGTAACCTAAAAGGGACGAAAGAATTGTGTAAAATGTCTGTTTAAACAAATTTTTTTTAATCTGGAGTTTTCTTGGAGTTACATAAATTCTTAACGCAAAATTGCCATAGGGAACAAGTAAATTCAACTATTTGCTTGGGTGATTTTTACTCAATACTATTTCTGTTTCAAATCCGAAAATATGGAATATTTTATCAATTTTTCAGGCAGAATCCCAGTATCAATTGGGACTAGATCAAGTTCCTACGAGATTGCCCATAAAATCCAAAAGTAGATCTAATACTCCAAACAAAGGTGAGAATTGAGTAATAGAGGAGTACCATACGAGTAGCCAATTGCTTAATTTAAAACACCGAAAACCTCTTCCTTTTTTATGCAATGAATCAACTTCTATTTGAGTGCTTAAAACTTAATGAGCATATCTTGAAAATGTTAGATGCTCAGAGTAAAAAATAAACCTAGAGATGCCTTCACGTATTTGTTGACGCATCCAAGTAAAATCTGATGCTCGCTAACAATATTCCGGCATTGCGAACTCGTGCAGTAGGTTTATTCCGTATTGGGATAATTGGTCTACCGCTCCCCTATTCTGATACTAACGGCTTGCGTGTGTTACAGAAAATTCTCTCAGTTTGGCAACATCGTCTGTTAATGTTTAGTTTGTAGATGCAATCAGGCCCGCCGCTAGCTGTCTGAGCGCCCGCGTGCAAATACTG
Organism: Propylea japonica; assembly: GCA_013421045.1. Lineage (NCBI taxonomy): Eukaryota > Metazoa > Arthropoda > Insecta > Coleoptera > Coccinellidae > Propylea > Propylea japonica. The sequence continues at coordinate 24,164,867 of CM024241.1, read as the reverse complement.
TTATGCCGCCCCAATAAGGCGCTACATCAAGGGCGTATCCAGAGAGCAACTCGGGAGGGGGGGTGGTGGTAGTGGCAAGTTTAGCGAGAGAGACCTGAACTGATCTTGAGTGGAAAGCAATAATGGCATAAACGATACGGCGACACTGAAAATATTCAACTACTACTACTACTACCTGGTTGTTATATTGGAAAAAAAAAACATCTGGAAATTTTTCTCGCAGAATATTCAACAAAATCAGAGATGCCGTAGGAACTTCTGAATCGATGTTTTTTGAGAAAATATTAACCGAGGGCGTAATTCGAAGTTCCGGGAGGGCAACTTATCGGATTATGTGAATTTTTCGATCTTGAAGTTTTACGCCATAACTGAATCTAGGCGCTCTCAGTATTTCGCCAGGGGGGAGGGTTGCACCTGCGGAACTTTGGGGGGCGGCAGTGCCCATGCCGGAAATATACCTGAAAGAAACACTGAGGTGAATTCACTGAATTCCGTGGATATACGGAAATTATCGATGTTTGCCGCCTGTCCTCCCGATCCTTCAGAAAAAAGTCTCCCTAAGGGGGATAGAGAGACCTTGCCGCCCCCAATGTTGAAGTTGGAGAAATTTCAAAGCATTTGGCAAAGTTTCGATCGCATATGGCAAAATTTCTATGTTTCTATGACAGTTGGCAAAATTTTAAAGCAGTTGGAGGTGGACAACCGCCCCCTCCTTTTTTTCTCTCTCCCCCCGCTTACCACGTTATTTGTCCACTCCAAAAAAAAATCAATTTCACTGGATTTGCTGCCCCCCTGGACCTGCCGGGCACGCCTGCTTACGGCGGGCCTGGATACGATGAGTTTACAATGTTTACATTTTCATTTTGATTTGACGTTCATAAACGGAATTATTTTACTGATTTGGTGGTAATTTATTGTTGCTCAAGGCTTTTCCGGTAAATATAGCTTAGGCAAAAATACAAAAGTGTTGCATTATATTCAGGAATTGTAGAAATTAAAATCCAACCTATTCTTTACTTCACCCTAGTGCGGCCGTGAAATACCTTCCATTTCTCTCTAGAGCTTGGTTGATTACAATGCAGTACTATTCACGCGTAGGGGCATCCCTAAGTTTATTTCTTACTCTGAGATTAGATGTCACTACCTATTAAGATTTCAATAAATATTTTATTCTTATGCTTCCACCAATATTATCAAACAAGAAAATTTAGGTTAGAATCTGGTAAATATGACCTCTTGAAGTCACTTTAATGCCAATGGTGATAACATAAGAAATAAAAGTAATTGAAATCCTTACAGAAATCATCTAATATTTACAGGATATGGTCATGAAGTGATATGCTATCGAATAAAAGTTGATTTATTGCATAAAAAACGGAATTGATTTTCGGTGTTTTTTTAGCAGTTGGCCACTTACGGTAGCCCTCTATTGCAGAAGAAATAAATGAAAAACATATTATTTTACAGATCGAACTCCAAACACGATGGGGATCATCAAGATCACATGAAATGAATCTACTAGTATTAAAATTTATGCTTTCATATGTATTACTGTAATTTGATTATGTTTACACTTTTATTTGTCTGTTTATTCCATATAAAAATGTATATTTAGCGATGTTATGATTAATGAAAGATGTTTTACCTTTTGAATGTGGTTTATTCCTTACACATATTTATACAAAATATCTAGAGCTAACAAAATTCACTGAGAAATACCTTCACATTTATTGAAAAGAAACCTTAAAAACTATTTTCACAGATCACAATGTTGCCTTTGTATGATTTTACTCAAGTATAAAAATATGAAGTGTCTTATTTACAAATCGCTTTCACGTTTTGATGATGCAAACTACTTCCATGGGTGTATGCTAACAATTCTTCCTCCGTTACATTTTCCATATGAGCTATATTCTCTTTGTTTTGACGGAAGGTATGAATGATATGTTCTGTGAGAAATAAAAATAATATATAAATTTCCTAGTACAACACCACAGTTTCTATTGATCTGACTAGTGAATCTTGCATTGCAAATGTTCAAACGAGAGTCTAACCTAGTATATTAAAAATTGCCATAAAATATTTTGAATAGAGAACTTTGATATATATTTGATTTCGTTATTGCAAATGTCTATAATGAAATGAACACCATTGTTTATTCTTCATACAATTTTCTTGTTTTATAAATTATCATTTTGAGGTAGAAATAGAGAAATCAAACTAGAAATTATTGTTTTCCTAAATACCTATGTCAAATACATAAGATTGAGTACTTCTAGGCTCCAAAAATATATAGGATGTTTACTTAAGCTGAGGTAGACATTTTTAGCTGTGTTCAGAACCTGGTAATTTGATGGACATGTCTTCTATTATTGATTTTGCCGCTAATTCAATTTTGAGTCCAAGTCAAAACATCTGAAGCTACAAGAGTAAGGCTTGGACACCCAGAAATACTAATCTTGAAGTCAATTCAGGCTCAAAAGCCTCAAACAATACTTAAAACGTCACTAGTATAATTCAAATACTGATCCTACTAACTATAACTTGCTTTTGTTTAGAAAGCAGCAAAGTAAGGTGTTAGTTTGTTCAACGAATTAACTATTCAACAGATAATCAAAATGCTACAATAAGGTTAAAATGGGCGAAAACACTATGAGGTATATCAGGTAAATGGGTGTGTTGGCTTTCTTCCAAACTTAGGCATTGAGGAATCCACAAGTTGAAAATTGCCTGCAATAATACTGTTACTAAGAAGAAGTGGAAAATAAATCAGAACAATATAAAACCGTTCAACTATATCTACACCAATCTTCGTGAAATTAGCATGCGAAAACTTCAAATGTTTGTACTAACCGTTTTCGCGCCTCTTTTTGAATGTCTGTGCTTCTATTGGTTCGGTGCTAAATCGTTTACGACTAGGCTGCTGGAGATTATTAGCCATAATATTTACATTTTGGGAGGAACTGTTGCTATCCACTTCCATTTCACAATCTTCGGATTTGTTTTCTGTTTGGTTCCTTACAGGCTGATACCCATAATATCCATTTGATGTTATGCTTGGATATGTACAGTGTGCACCGATTTGGGGAATTAAATTTCCACATAAATTGTCCCTCATTTTGTCTATAACCGTTTACCACGCCGTTTGCTATAACTATTTATAATGTCGGCCAATACACCTGCGTGTTGGGAAATACGTGCGGCTTGTAAAAGATTTATTTACGAAACACAACCGGTTGCTTTTAAATCGGCGGAAGTGACAAAAGAACTACAAGCTCTTAGAACTACACCATAGAATTACTGCTTTACTCAAGTTTATAATTCTTTTAACTTGGGAAATAAACCTTAATTCCATCCAAAAAACCTCAATAAAACGAGTATCCATTACATTTTATAAATATCAGACTGTCCCTTAGTCTAAACTTCGACGAATGGTTGCTTTTAAATCAGCGGAATTGACAAAAGAACTACAAGCTCTTAGAACTACACCACAGAATATCAGCTTTACTCAAGTTTTATAATTCTTTCAACTTGATAAATAAACCTAAATTTCACCCAAAAAATCCTCAATAAAACGAGTATTCAATACATTTTATAAATATCAGACCGCCCCTGAGTCTAAAATACGACGAATGCAGGTAATAGATGCTCTCCAAGGAATGAAAAGAAATAGAGTATTCTATGACACCTGTTTTTGTCATATGACAAGAAACCATAACCTACTTGTCCGTTTTCCCAAACAAATATAAAAATTTAGGAAAATAAATATTTCTAATTTCTGTTCTTTTAATTCAAAATTTAGGATCACAATGGCAGATCAAGAAGTTTTAAAAGTATTTAAAAATGTCCTTTTTTATATTAGTTTTATTCTTATAGCCCCAATATCTACATTTTTCGGTTCTAAATCTATAATATTCCAAGGTATCATCAATTTTTTCTTGGATTTGTTAGCAAAATATCCGTCCGATCGTTTGAAACTGAACATTCAACATTCTTTTCAGGTTTGCTAGGAGTAGATTCAGTTGCAAGTAATATTTGGTCTGCAATTTTTGCTGTCGTGGTGTTACATTTAGCACTTGGCATGTATATTTACCGAGCATACTTCGACAGTGAGCCACCGAAGCCTGATGTTAAAATCGACTAATATATTTTCCGATATTTTATGTTTGGAGGTGTTCATCAGAATAATTTAGGAATGTGAAAATGATTTCACATCCTCTGTAATTAAGTGATATTGTAATTTTTATGTTCTTATATTAAAGGTCAAATTGCGAGATGAAAAACATTTTCCTTTTAACTTCTCTGTTTCATTTTCTATTTGTGTAGCTATTGATTCATTCCATATCACCTCATATTGTCCAATTTAAACTGACTTGATGTTTTCTTTGGAAGGAAGAACTTTCACTATAGGTACATTTGGTTCAAATAACGTGAATCATGAAGAAGTTACATAATATAATTTCAAATTTCGAACATAAAATTTGAAGAATATCTTGTAATTCCAAATATAATATATTATTAACTAGGAGTCAAAAAAACTAGGTATTCACAAAAAACAACCAAAATTTTGGTTTCAATTTCAACTAATATTTTTTTCAATCATTGATGAACTCTCAAACAATTAGGAGTGTTTTATCGAACTATTTTATCCAAAATAGGAAAAATTTATCCAAATGTTTCTTCTCTTATAAAACATTCAATTTTAAATAGAAATTGATTATTTTCATGGAATTATTAGTTTAGCCGAATATACAGGCTGTCCCAAACTCGACGTCAACCCGGAAACTGGGTGAAAAGGCAAGGGTACCTTATGCTGGTTGTCAGAAAAATATAAAAAAAAATCTAAGTTGCATGATTTTCAAATAATGGGCATTTAGAAAAACACGCAAAATTCCACACCCTGTGACAGTCTTTTCGCTCCTGTTGCCACAAATCTCAACTTTTTCCAACCATTTTTTGCTGTGTAACACCTGATAATGCTTGTCTAAACTGTAATCATAATTTGGATACCAGCTGCTCTTGGTTTCATAAAATAGGGCTTGCTTCTCAAAAAAAATTCGAAATAAACAATTGCTAGTTTCAACTGACTGTATTGAAAAAAAAATGTACTATGCAAGTTTGGCATGTTTGTCAAAAGTTGGCGCATTTAGTAAGGATTCCAAAATACAGTGCAACCTTAATATAACGAACCTCAATATAACGACTTCCTCGATTAACGAATTTGTCATAATCCCCTTGAATCGTCCATAAGAGTCAATGTAAAACATACCTCTACATTACGAAAATTTTTACGAACAACCTCTTTATAACGAATTTTCAATACCTAAAAGAGTGTGAATACCTCTACTTAACGAATTTCGTCAACTCAAAACCTCTATATAACGTTTTCACCAAAACCAGGTATGTATGTGATTTAGCCGCGATAGATTTCGACGCGTATTACGTAAAATACGAAATTAGTTGATGGAAAGTAATCAGTGTTGCTCCTCACTTTTTTGCAATGGCTCAGAAACGTAAAAGGCGTTCCTTATCTGTCGCAGAAAAGCGAAGCATCATTAATTATGTTGACAAAAATCCTTCTACAAAAAAATTAGACATAGCTAATAAGTTCGGGATTCCCGCAAGTTCATTGGCTACAATTTTCAATCTAAGATAAGTTTTCCGACGAAATTGGTTGCCTTCAAACATCAGAAGATTGAAACCGTGGAAAAAAAACTACAATTTGTTACTTTTTTCCAATCAAGATGAATAAAATTAGATTTAGGCTTTATACCAATTGGTTGATTTTTCACCTCTTTTTATTTTGTTCTGCGAATTTTTGAAAAAAAAAACCTACCTACTCACTTCATTGTTTTGAAAAAGAAAATATAAAATGAATGAGTAATTTGATAAAAATGAGTTTTCATTTTATGAGCACAAATTAGTTCGCTATAACAAGATGAGTACGTAATGTCGAGGTGAATTAAACCTCGGTTATAACAAATTTTGGACCAACCTCACCTCAAATAACAAACCTCAGTTTTATGAATTACTTGATATAACGAATATTTACTGGTTCCCTTCCTATTTGTTATATCGAGGTTCCACTGTAGTATAATACGTGTTAAATTGTAGCTGCCGTAGTTCAAATTTATTTTCGATTGCCTTTGAATACACTTTTTCTTAAACTGCTTCCCAGAAAAAAGTCCAATCTCGTGGGCCAGCCCGTTAACGGACTTGAATCCATTGGACTTTTTATGGGAAGCAGTTTAAGTAAAAGTGTATTCAAAGGCAATCGAAAAAAATTTGAAACTACGGCAGCTAACAAGTATTATACTATTTTGGAATCCTTACTAAATGCGCCAACTTTTGACAAAAATGCCAAACTGCATAGTACATTTTTTTTCAATACAGTCAGTTGAAACTAGGCATTTGTTTATTTTGAATTTTTTTTGAGAAGCAAGCCCTATTTTTATGAAACCAAGAGCAGCTGGTATCAAAATTTTGATTACCGTTTAGACAAGCATTATTCAAGGTTACACAGCAAAAAAAAAGTTGGAAAAAGTTGATATTTGTGGCAACAGGAGCGAAAAAGACCGCAAGGGTGTGGAATTTTGCGTGTTTTTTCAAATGCCCAATTTTTTAAAAGCATGCAACTCAGATTTTTTTATATTTTTCTGACAACCAGCGTTACTTGCCTTTTCACCCATTTCCGGGTTGACGTCGAGTTTTGGGACACCCTGTATTTCGAATCGTTTGAAATGATGATGATGAATTAAGCCATAGTTTTACTTGATTGCTTATATGGGTTTGAACTTTTTCTGACCTCATCATGTTTGTTTATTATTTCAACTTTTTTGTTCGAACGTACCTCGAAATCTTCAAGTTTTTTTTTGGGAAGTTAGCCGACAGTGATCATAATAAATTAATTGATTCACAGGATTTTTTATTTGATTTATTAGTTTTTCCATATGAGAAGCCGAAAGAAATGTAATGACTTCACGACCCCGTCAATTTTTTAAAAATATTTCAATCATGTTTTTCAATCAGTTACTTATTACCTCAAGTTTTAAAAACCGATACCTATATAGATAGGTATTTGCGAAACTCCTAGCGATTTTATAGTAATAAAAACATTCAAAAATACAACTTATGGAGTCCTGATCAATTTCAATGTCGAATTATCGCTTTCCATTAATTATAATTCATCATTATTTAGTCTCGGTAAAGGACAAATATAAACATTCGAAAAGGTTATGCGAAAGTGATAAAATGCTGTCTATTTTGGCGACAAAAAATATCAGAGTTGTGGGGAAAGTGATAAAAGTTTGCAGAAGGACTTTAGCAGGTGGAAAAATAAGAGAAAATGTTGTCAGTTCTTGTTTTCCGGATATTACAATGCCGAAACTTACCCTACCTGAATATTTTGCATTGCGTATTTCGACAAGTACGAGAAATTTGTAGCTACTGTAAGTGATTTTAATCTGATCGTTATTAGGTTATTAGGTAAAAAATAATCACTCAAAAATTTGAGTGAATGATTGCATGGGAATGTATTCAAAACTATTCTTTATTGTATCCGCGTTAGACTAAGTAATATTATCTATGGACTAAGTATATACAGGATGTCCCAAAAATACCATGCGAAAGTGACACTGGAGATAAATTGGCATTAGGTCTATCAGATAGCATCAACATGACCTCAGTAAAAGTCCGCTGGTTTTCGAGACCACGTCTGTGTATTTTTTTAAAATCTCCAGTTTTCGGTCTTTTATCGCGTAGCATTGCTAGAAAATACTTCAAACTCATGTTTTTTTTTTACCTAGGCTATCCTGAATAGTTGCTTTAAACAATGAAGCTCTCGCGACAAAATTATAATTTCTAAGGTTTTGACTTAAAAAAACTGGTAGTGATGTATCATTTTGAAAAGGGCATGAAATGGACCAGTTTTTACGATTATTTTCAATTCAGTCTGATATAATTTTTTTCACAGCAGTCAGTCAAAAAACGTCGGCATAAAATACAACAAGTTAGATATTTTTTTGAAGGATTTTGTTCTAGTTCTCGGTGAAGTTATTACTTCATTGTTTAAAGCAACTATTCAGGATAGCCTAGGTAAAAAAAACATGAGTTTGAAGTATTTTCTAGCATTGCTAGGCGATACAAGACCGAAAACTGGAGATTTTAAAAAAATACACAAAAGTGGTGATATCTCGAAAACCATCGGACTTTTACTGATGTCATGTTGATGCTATCTGATAGACCTAATGCCAATCTATCTCCAGTGTCATTTTTTTTGCTGTGTAACCCTGAACAATGCTTGTCTAAACTGTAATCAAAATTTTGATACCAGCTGCTCTAAGTTTCTTAAAAATAGGGCTAACTTCTAAGAAAAAAATTCAAAATAAAAAATTGCCAAGTTTTAACTGACTGTATTGAAAAAAAATGTACTTCGCAAGTTTGGCAAATTTTTTCAAAAGTTGCCGCATTTAACGGTTTTTGAGTTATTAATTATCTTTCGAAATTTTTATTTCGTACTTTACCATCAATAGTTTCCATAATAATCTAATAGGCCACTAACCTTGGGACACCCGATATAATATATAAGAATATAGTTTAAGATTTTATCATATGAAAAAACCCTATATTTTAACATCCTGGAAATGCTCGGAACTTTTATTTCCATTTATGGTATTTTTCAGGAATGTTGTGTAACGAAACGGAAATATACCTATGGAGAAATAGATAGAAAAAGCAGAAATCTATCGAGAGCTCTAAGGAAGTTCTGGAAACTCAAAGATGGTGATATTGTTGCTGTTTTACTCTCTAATATTCCTGAATATCCAATAGTTAATATGGGCATCTTGAAGGCAAATCTTACCCTGACAACAGTGAGCTCAATATTCACTCCAGGTAAGATTAATGCATAATTCAATTTTTTCCATGATGAAAGCATTGCTTGGAAGTTCTAAAAAAAATTATAAAAAACACAAAATATTTTATTTGTTCAGATTATTTGAATTAAAAAAGTTATGGGTTTTAATTATATGAAGACGGAGATAACATTGAAGAGTATAATCTAACTCTTCTATCCAATTTTAATTTTTTTTCACTTATTTTTTCAGATGAAATGAGTAAACAACTCGTGGATGCTAATGTTAAACTTGTTATCACAGAAGTTGATCTCTTCAGTAGAGTAAATGAAAGTATGAAAAAAGCTACGAAAATATTGCCAGTTATTACAGTGAAAACTAGGGTAAGGCTTTAGGTACAGGTACTTTTCAGAATATTCAAGAAAAAAGAAAACAATATCTCTCAAGAAAAATTTCAAAGTCTTGTGAGCCTTCTAATTTATGGAATTTTCTGAAACTCAATAACCTAACTACAGTGGAACTTCTCTATAACAAACGTCTGTATAACTAATTCCTCTGTTTAACGAATTCCTCTGTATAACGAATTTCGTACAAGACATTGCACCTTGAATCCAAATTCCATGTTAAAACATCCTCCAAGACGAAGTAGATTCTCTCTATAACGAAATATTCAAAGAACATCATTCTTTGAATGGGTATTGGTAGAGGAAGTGGTCCGAATACGAGCCCCCCTTTTGTTTTTTTCCACTAAATTTTTAGATCTTACCAATAAATATCCAATAAATGGTACACTGCAAGCTCAAAGGTTTACCTATGGTATATTAAAAAGGCATTATGAAAAAAATGGAACTTAGGTGGGATTTTTGTGAAAACTTAAGATAATGTACATATCTACTTTTGGATTAGACTGCGTGTAATATGGGCCCCTTAGTAAATCAATTGATAGGTATCCAACAGTTTCAAATTATGAATATTTTTTCTGAATGATAGACCTAAAATGAAAATTAAAATATATTTCAACCTGAAAACTTAATTTTACTTGCATAAGTCACATATCTATATATGTTTGCATTATTTTATTATAAACATCTTTCATAGCTTTAACCATATCATAACGTCTCCATGTTTGTCTCAAGTTCTTTGATATAAACTTCGGTTTGCTTCGTGGCATGATGAAATGCAAAAGATACACTTCATCAAGACTTGGTCTAGATATGAGCCCTGTCCCATAATAGGACCACGTTAGGGGCCCATATTACCAACATTCCATGTGATTATTTAAAAGCATCTAATTTCTTTTCCATTCAGTATTAGGTACGTTTAATTTTGGAATATCAACTACTGGTCACTAATCTAAGATACTAACACACCAAACTATCCAGGTTTATACATATACATTAATAAATACCACGAAAAGCACTAACCAGAAAAGAATTTTAAAAACACAAATAAATTTAATTCCACCTGTTTCACAGAGTTACACACGAGGCTGCCTGCTTATACACAGAAATGATTCAGACTCTAATAGAAGTGTTTCAGTCTGGAATTCATAAATGTCACGACGTGCTTAAGGAAAATAGGTTGGGGGCCCATAATAAGTGCAGGGCTCATATTCGGACCACTTCCTCTAAGAATAGGTATAAGGGAGGATTTTTTCCGAAAATTTTCCGGACGTACGTAATAGATACCGACCTTAAACTAAATCATTACAGCGGGAAGAGAGATCCTTCTGAAACAGTTTTGAATACACCCCTGGCTGTTCGGTTTGAATCTAACTACATATTACGCTAGCGTGAAAATTTGTGCGAACATGTTAAAAAGGAAGTGCTTAAGTTTGAATGATAAACTTCAATTTATCAGTGAAGTCTACCGCGACATTGTCGACTATAGAAACAAATTTTCTGTATAACGAAATTTCTTTATAACGAATTTTTTGCGGATTTAGCGCTTTCGTTATAGGGAAGTTCCACTGTATATTACTAGAACAATTAAAAATACTGAACTATAGGTTCTTTTTCATTAGAATGGTCAATCTCTCCCAAACAATACTGCAGATTTTCATGAGGTGGTACAAACAGAAATAGAGTATTCTGATGTTAGTCCCTGGGATTCCGAAAATGTAGCAGCACTTCTTTATTCCAGTGGTACAACTGGCTTACCCAAAGGAGTCCAATTGACGCATAACAATTTGGTGGCAAACAGCATCCAGCAAAATCATCCCGAGATTCGATTTTTAAATGAAGCTTCAGGCAAGTATGAATGAAAAAATCTTGAATTTCAACTCATTCAGCATGACAAAAAAAACAAAGCAGTGTGGAATTTCCCTATAACGAAATCGCTCAATCCGAAAAAAATTTCGTTGAACAGAAGTTTTTTTATATAGTGTCAAGTATCGAAACAAGCAATTGCATTTTTACTGTGAATTCATTTATATAATCGAAAGGTTGTGTAAGTGCTTTTCTAATAGCTTATAGGCATTTTATGTAGGTACGTATACAATACATAGCAATTCACGATTTTTTGGGCGAAAAATTCGTAATTTTGTCTGAATGGTAGGTACAATTAAAACATTTTATTCTCATAAAAACACTTCGCATTTTCTCAAAGACTCAAAAAGTTTTTCCGGAACCCCTTCAATGGACCTGAAAGCGAGACGACACGTTTTAAAGGCTTGAAGTACCTCTTCACGATTTGGTTTTTCGGCCAAATCAACGCTGTCGGTATCATCACTGCTATCGTAGTGATCTCCAACAACCAACACTAGTTAACATGTCATTTTCAGTTGGAAGTTCATTTGCTACAATATTGACATCAACATTAACGAAATCATTTGAAGGAAATGTTGATAATTATAAAGTTCTGATGATGTCATTATCAACATTTCCAACTGAATCCAACGTTTCGGAAGGATCTATCAGCCCGTCGTAATGGTTTAGTCATTGTTTAAGTCTCCTTAAACAATGGTTTAGTTTATGGTCGGGATTTATTTATTATTTAATTTTATTACCTACGTCCGGCATAATTATGTAAAAAAACCCACCCTTATACCTTTTTACCAATACCTATTCAAAGAGTGATGTTCTTGTTATATTCGGTTAAGAGAGAATTTAGTTTGTTTTATAGGGTGTTTTCAACATGTAGGGCACAGAACATAAAAATATGTAGGGGAAGTGTGCCCATGTTGGCACCCTTAACGAATTATTTACATATTTCATGAAGGAATATTTTTCTATGTCATCGAGTGTACAGATTTACTGCTACTCGTATGAAGTATGCATTCTTATGTATAGTTTCAATATAAATTGTTAAAAATTTGGATTATGCACTTTTTAAAATTTGGCCACTGGTGCCATCATAAGATCACGTATGTCCTTTGATGGCATATAACTTAAAATAAAATGATATTATTTATTGAAATGTTTTATTGAAGAAAAGCAGTCGTATTTAATGAAAATGAAAATATAAGTGTAAAGAAAACTAAATTTACATCTTTGGCATCGTCAAAATATAAAAATATAATTTTTTACGCACAATTCACCTACGAATATGATTTGCACTAGCACACTCGGCATGGCACCAGCTGGCGCATTTCTGGCAACGCAACCAATTCTCCCCTGGTCGAGACGTGGACAACAGCTGTATAACATAAAGACAAGCGGCATCTGAATCATCGTCATAATGTCTTTCTTCATTTCCTCATTTTCTTCTACGAACTTAATCTGTCTTTGATCTTTCTAGCTAGCTTCTCTCTCTCTTTCTTTGTCTTCTCTTCTTCTTCCAACTTCTTTTCTTTTATGTCAGGGGTTGTATTGAGGATTCCAACTTTTCCTCGTTTTCTTCCTCTGTTCACTGTTGATTCTGCAACGGCAGTTGGCAGTAGTGAGAGTTCTTGTATGATTTTCAATGATCTCGATACTTCACTTGAAACCATTTTCATTATTTTCGGATACCTCTAATATTCCTTGCGAAGTACCAGGCTTTGGAGGAATCGTTTCTTGATCTAGATCTTTTTCTATGATGGCACCCTATGCTATCATAGGAATACTCTGGCTATGCCATCATAAGCATAAGTAACATATATTTTTCAACAAAGCGAAAAAGGTACTAAAAAGACGACGAAAAAACCTAAAACTTTCACACTAAAAGCATTATTATAGAGTGATTAAAGGAAAGTATAATCCTTTTTTACACAGATTTTTGAAATCCAAATAAAACGAAAAAGAATGTAAATAACTATCATACATCAACACTTACCCAAATGATTGAACTCTTATAACAGTCACAAATTGCTACGTATTCAAGCGTAACTACGTATATCAAGCGTAAATGCCATTTGGCGTACACACACTGTAAATATAAGTTTGTTCGGTTGATGTTAACAGACTTCTTTGAAGTGTGCCATCATAAGCAGGATGCCATCATAGGCATACTTCCCCTAATTTGGATTCAAGGTGCAATGTCTTGAACGAAATTAGTTAATTCAGAAAAATTCGTTATAGAGAAGTTCCACTCTATTTAGTTATAAGTACCAAACTGTCTTTTATTTCAGGAACTTTCCAAGAAGTTTTCCCAACGATTCTGCCATTGTATCATGCTTTTGCTTACAACAAGGTAATGAATTCTGCAGTCATATATGGAGCCAAATTGGTTTTACTAGAGAGATTCGACCAAAAATCATTCATTACCATGCTGAAAGAATATCAAGACAGCTCGTACCTGTGTACTGTTCCTCCATTATGTAAGTTGTTGCAACTGGAAAACTTCAAAGTTGCGTTCAAAATAATTTTGTTCATTACGTTTTTAGTTCTGATGCTCATTGGTAACAAGGATATGAAGAAGGACTACTTGAGGAATACCAGACATGTGCTATGTGCAGCAGCTCCTATAGCATATTCTGATCACCAGAGGTTTCTTCAGAAGTTTGGTGACCATATAACGGTTATGCAAGGTAAGCGGGTAATCCTGTGGAATCAACAAATGATATTGGGTAGAATTTAAACGCCGTATTGCGCATGTTGAGGCAGCGTAATTTGTGCGTTAATGTTCCCAGATTGTTCAAAAGGGAATATATTGTCTGGTCCTCTCTGAACAACTACATCTTATCTGCGAACCTCCCTTGTGATGTGATGATCAAGAAAGTAAGCACTGAACAAAACTTCAGGACTTCGCTAAGTAAAAGAGAGGAATGGGAACGGGAATACTCCGACTATAACCTCAAAGGAAATACCGTAAAATATAATACAGTTGCTTCCAAAACCTCCACAGGAGGTGGCGCTGGGATATACCGGCCAAGTACCAAGTATGCACTGTCACTAGACTCGTCTTTCAATCAGAAGTCTTAGCTATTGAAAGATGTCTAGATATAAATCTGGAAAGAAACTATCAGAAGTGCGATATAGCCATACACTCAGATAGTCAAGCTGCTATTAAAGCACTGAGCTCCTACGTTATCGACTCAAAGATGATCTGGGATTGCCAGAACAAACTCAATGAGGTAGGCAACAAAAACAAGGTCTTTTTAATCTGTGTTCCTGGCCATTCGGGAATCAAAGGAAACGAAGAAGTCAATACACTTGCCAAAGAGGGCGCACGAATGTCACTCATTGGCCCAGAACCTATAAGAAGGAGTTTCTGGAGAGGGAGAAAGCCGAGAGGGAAAAACTCTGGCGGAATCTCCCAGGGATGGATCATTCCACTAAGTTCTTTCGGAACTTTGAAACAGCAAGATCCAAAAGATATCTGGATCTTGGTGAGAAACAATTACATCTCCTTACTGGCTTTCTTTCAGGAGACTGTCACCTCAGGAAGCACCTGCTGAGGATGGGATTATCGGACACTGACGAGTGTAGGTTCTGCAGGGAGGAGAAATAAATCCCCATTCACCTAGTCACGGATGGCTTTGCCATTGCGAGCCTAAAGAGAGAATACCTTGGGCGAGAAACTTGTAAGAAAAAGAGGAACTAGCCTCGTTGAAGCCTTCATAGATATTGAATTAAATCAGACCTGTGAAGGGTGTGATCAGAACAGCCCTGTAAAGGGGCACAATAGACCTTTAGGTCGCAGTGAATTGTAACCGTTTTTAAACTAGAAATACAACTAAGGGCCCCGCAGACTGCAGACTTTTATCGGCCGATAGTTTGGTCGGCTTCTTAATCAGTATGGAGAGGAATGCATATGCGCACACTACAGCGATTCAGTATCGGCCAGTATCGCACTTTCAGCCCAACCCGACTGAACTATCGGCCGATAAAAAGTCTGCAGTCTGCGGGGACCCTAAGGAAAATTATAGAAGAAACGCAGATTTAGCCTTCTTGAAGCCCCTCAGATACTAGACTTCATGAGGCTCTGGAACTAAAGGGCAAGTTGTTGTAGTGCAGTTTGCGAAAAAAGCTCGGTTTGACACACAACACTCTATCGACTTGCTCTACTGAACTTAGTAAATTTTGGTCTCTTTTCCAGGTTATGGCTTGACAGAAGGCACCTGCGTATCTTCTTTCACTTTTCCCAATGTAATGAAATCACTCAAAGGTCCTACCCAAGGTACCGTGGGAATACCAGTCATCAACTCTAGCTTCAAAGTCGCAGAAATTGACGACCCTCAAGCTGAACCTTTGGGTCCTGGAAAGGCTGGAGAAATATTCATCAAAGGTCCGCAAATCATGAAGGGCTATCTGGATCGACCAGAAGACAACAAAAAGTGCCTTAGTGAAGACGGTTGGTTGAGAACTGGAGATATTGGATACTACAATGAAGAAGGCTTATTCTTCATCACGGATCGTTTGAAAGAAATGATAAAGGTTAAGGCTTATCAAGTGGCTCCAGCAGAACTGGAAGGTATCATTCGTTCTTTCCCAGGGGTAGCAGAGGCGGCGGTTATAGGGATACCTGACAAGTATAGCGGCGAGTTACCAAGGGCATACATAGTTCCCAAGTTTGATCACTCTGTAGATACCAAAAAGTTGGACGAGTTTGTTTCAGAGAAGGTTGCTAAATATAAGATACTCAAAGGGGGTATTGCAGTTGTTCAGGAAATACCGAAAAGTGGTTCTGGGAAAATTTTGAGGAGAAAAATGAGGGAGAAATTCTTGAGGACTGGTATATGATGTATTTGTTAGTTTGGTGTTAAAATATATGTTGGTTGTACATACTTTGATGTATTTTAATTTTCCCTACAATCACATTATCAGTGGCGACGCCAACTGTTGAAAAGAGGGGGACCGAGGAGGGTCAAGGGTTTTCAGTGGGAGCCATAATGAATGAATTTGTGTAGTTTAGATTAGCGTAGGCCCGATTGCAGGGGAGGCCCAACAAAAATTGAGGGTGGAGGGTCCACTCTTGGACTTCCCCTTGCCTCGCCACTGCTCACTATCATTAGAGCAAACGTGTTGACTTCTCAAGTGCCTTAGTGAAGTACGTTTTGTTGAGAACTGGAGATATTGGATACTACAATGAAGAAGGCTTATTCTTCATCACGGATCGTTTGAAAGAAATGATAAAGGTTAAGGCTAATCAAGTGGCTCCAGCAGAACTGGAAGGCATCATTCGTTCTTACCCAGGGGTAGCAGAGGCGGCGGTTATAGGGATACCTGACAAGTATAGCGGAGAGTTACCAAGGGCATACATCGTTCCTAAATTTGATCACTCTGTAGATACCAACAAGTTGGACGAGTTTGTTTCAGAGAAGGTTGCTAAATATAAGAAACTCAAAGGGGGTATTGCAGTTGTTCAGGAAATACCGAAAAGTGGTTCTGGGAAAATTTGAGGAAGAAATTGAAGGAGGAATTCCTGAGGATGGTATATGATGTATTTGTAAGTTGGTGTGAAATATATGTTGGGTTATACATTGGTGTATTTTACTTTTCCATACAGCAGTTGTTGAAAACAGGGGGAGCGAAAAGAGGCCAAGACTTTTCAGTGGAGGCCATAATGAATGAATTTGTGCAGTTAAGTTTTAGTTTGAAAAGGGGTTACAGTTCACTGCGACCTCTTGGTCTACTGTGCCCCCTTACAGAGCTGTTCTGACCACACCCTTCACAGCTCGCCTTCCAGTTCCAATATCTATGAAGGCTTCAACGAGGCTAGTTCCTCACTCTTACAAGTTTCTCGCCAAGGCATCTCTCCTTAGGCTCGCAATGCCAAAGCATTCCGTACTAGGCGAATGGGGGTTTCTTCCTCGTCCCCACAGAACCTACA
Organism: Propylea japonica; assembly: GCA_013421045.1. Lineage (NCBI taxonomy): Eukaryota > Metazoa > Arthropoda > Insecta > Coleoptera > Coccinellidae > Propylea > Propylea japonica. Next base: position 24,147,822 of record CM024241.1, on the reverse strand, counting down.
CTCTTCAGTGTCCGATTTCCTATCCTCAACAGGTGCTTCCTAAGGCGACAGTGTCTTGTGAGAAAAAAAGCCAGTGAGGAGGTGTAAGTTGTCTTACCAAGATCCAGATATCTTTTGGATCTTGCTGTTTCAAAGTTCCGAACGAACTTATTGAAATGATCCATCCCTGGGAGATTCGCCAGAGTTTTTCCCTCTCGGTTTCTCCTTCTCCAGAAACCCCTTCTTATAGGTAAACTTACTATACCTCAGAAGGGTTCTGGGCCAATGCACTGACATTCGTGCGCTCTCTTTGGCAAGTGTATTGGCCTCTTCGTTTCCTTTGATTCTCGAATGGCCGGGCACCCGGTTAAAAAGACCTTATTTTCTTGCCTACCTCATTGAGTTTGTTTCGGCACTCCCAGATCATCTTGAGTTGATGACGTAGGAGCTCAGCTCAGTGCTTTAATAGCAGCTTGACTATCTGAGTGTGCAGTTTAAGTCGAATTTTGGCGAGCTATGGTTACATGTAACTATCTAACTATCACGTGATCATTTGACAGTTAATACACGTATTTTCTGTCAAATGATCACGTGATAGTTAGATAGTTACATGTAACCACAGCTCGCCAAAATTCGACTTTAGTTAGCATAGACCAGATTGCGGGAGGCCCAGCAAAAATTTTGGGGGAGGGGGCCTGGGCCACCCCTGGACTTCCCCTCGTCGTCATTAGAGCAAACGTTTTGACATCTCATGTTTAGTTTAAGACTATAGGAAACTTAATTAAATTAAAAAAAAAATAAAACGAGGTCTACAATTCTCGGGATATCCAGTTTTGAGTCCATGCCAGTATTTTTGAAATTTTTAATAACAAAATATTTACGCAGAAGAGATATAAAATGGGTTATACATGTTGACGTTAAAAATATTAGCATAAAAAGAATTCAATTCTAATAACTAAACATGACAATTTGCGATGTGTTATCACTGAATTTACAAATTATCAATTTGTACCGATAACCTAGTAAATAGAGGGACTCTGGTGAGTTCTTTCAATACCTGAATTACGGTCCTGAACTATAAGGATCAAAGTCCACGGAGATAGAATCTATTCAGGTAAAGTGTTCGCAAATTGAACGATTAAATTTTGGCGCTTTATTGACTAGAGAGTTTGCTTCACTTAAAAAAATTGAAATATGAACGTCTTGTCTGAGTGCCAATCTTACTATGATGAAAGGCGTTCTTTCCCTAAAATTCATAATGGGTCGGCTAAAAATTAAAATGCAATAAGTAAAACAAAAATACCTTCTTTATTGTGGATTATATCTTTTCCTTATTTTAATATACCTAATAAGTTACTTAGGCCAATATATATAGGTTGTTCCTAAATTGAACGTACAAACGAAAAGGGGAGATTCCTTAAGTACGTTTAAGAAAAAAAAGTCCCATAAACATGGGGTCGCAAACGTTTCGTTTTCGAGATACAGAGTTTTGAAGTTTGAATTTTTTCAAGTTTTTTTCTCATAGTATCTACACTTCCCAAGATATTTAACTGAAATTTGGCATATATATATATTACATTGGAGAGTTCTCACCACGTGACATGGCAATTTCGATAGAAAATCTACAGGGTGATATTTTTTCTGGAACACTGCCACCTGTTCTTATGCAGAACCTTTTTTTGGAGACCAACTGTTAATTTGAAAAATATGTAGAAATAAGAGCCTTGTTCTTATACTAAACTTTTCGGTCTCTTGTAGTTTTGTCGTATCTACCAACGATTTCGAGAAAAAAATTTTGAACGATTCTCTCGAAATCCTCGTGAAAATCCAAATTATGATGGGAAGGCCACTTTGTAAGCAGTGGTGAATGAATTCAGTGTCAGTTTTTATGGAAATCTTCCTGATCTGTAGCGATGATTCATAAAGATAAACTCGTATAATCAACACATGTTTTTGATTAAAACTTTAACATCCTGTATCTCGAAAACGAAACGTTGCGACCATGTTTATGGGACTTTTTTTCTTAAACTCACTTAAGGAATCTCCCCTTTTCGTTTGTACGTTCAATTAGGAACACCTGTATAAGGGTTCCACTTGGACTAAGTAACTTATAATGAATTAAGGAAAAGATATGATTTTGTATCGATCATAATGGCCGCTCCGCTATATACATATACGTATGATTTGACATGTTGCATTTATTATTAAAAATTTTTTTTTTTATTTTTTTTAATTATTATGAAAATATAATATATTTGATGATAATAAGATAAGAAATAGTTTCTACAAAGGTTTCGATTCTAAGAAACACAATCATATCTATGTCTATAAATCAAGGCATACTGTCAGTATAAAATAAAAATAACGGTGGAACTTCCCTTGACGAACGTCTGTATATAACGAATTTCTTTGTATAACGAATTTTGTACAAGACATTGCACCTTAAATCCAAATTCCACGTTAAACAACCTCTAAAATGAAGTAAATTCTCTTTATAACGAAATATTCAAAGAACCTTTTTTGAATGGGTATTGATAAGAAGGTATAAGGGTGGTTTTCTTCCGAAATTTGTCAGGACGTACGTAATAAATCCCGACTTTAAACTAAATCATTACGGCGGGCATTAAGATCCTTCTGAAAACAGTTTTAAATACACACCTGGGCTGTTGGTTTAGTTTTGGTTAAGTGCGAAAATGTCTAAAAGCAAGTGCTTAAGTTTGTTTATACCTTAAATTTATCAGTGAAGTCGACCGCGACATTGCCGACTATAAAAACAAATTTTTTCGTTATAACGAAATTGCTTTATAACGAATATTTTTGCTGATTTAGCGCTTTCGTTATAGGAAAGTTCCACTGTAAATGGAATAGAATGAACATAAAACACGCTGCAGGTCGTTGACGGTAAGAAATAGAAAAAAAATGGTATTGATGAGAAACATTCAGAATTAAATTATCTTTCGAATGACAAATAAAAAAAGGGATGTGCCTGGAGAAAAAAAAATTTACAGCGCCGCGACGCCTGATAGTCGCTATGATTTTCTGAGGGTTCATTATTTCTCGAATGATTTTTTTCTGGAAATGTCCATCGAAATACTAACCGACAAATTTCCTGGTTTCAAGGAAAAACCGTCTCACATTGCAACACCGGTCCAAGACAAGATTTCACTTTCTGGCTTTTCATGCATTTGAACCTGTATTGTGTGAGCCTCCTAAACCAGTATTCATCCACACCAACTATGTATATCGATAGGAATATCGAGTATATAGACTATAAATATGAAGCGTTGGTTCATTAGACTTCCAGTAGACTGCCGTATTATATTCCCTCGAAATCGTCGTCAAATATCGCTGATATTCACTTGCAAGGTCTCCCGTCTCCACTCTATTTATTCAATTACATTCGAACAAAGTGCGTAAGCGTATAAAGTTGATCGAGAGCAGAAAACCAGAAAAATGGCTGTGAATCCTATCGTTAGACCTATTTCAGCTTGGGCAGGCGTTTAAGACCGGTGTCGATTCAAAGTGTTAGTTTTAGTGGATCTAGTGGTCAGGATTCTAATATTTTGAAGTCTCCTTGGGTATTGTGGATGTGCCCAAATTAATGTTACGGACTATATTTTGAAAAGACCGCCAAATGGGGGCATCTTGTAGCGACAGTGAGTAAATTGATGAGATTTATCGTTTCCTAAATACTTATTCAAATGTTATCAGACTATTTGCAATACTTAATTAAAATACTTGAGTTGAATGTTCCGATTAAAAAATTCAATCCTGAGCAATAGATTTTGAGCGCTCGTTCATATATGGGGTAATAAGACTATTACCTGAAATTTTTATATGGGACTTGATTGATACCAAATATATTAACGCACAATCGGAATTATGTTCTGGAAATAATTCATAAAATAAAATGTGTAAAAAATATAAATAAAAAAAACCTGTTATCATTCATAAAAGAAATTTCACTCGAATCGGATATCCTACTATGGAAATATATAGATTCTTCTTTATTTCAATATTCCAATTGAATTTTCTATGGTTCTGTTACCACTATGGCCACGAAATTTTAGACGAACATACAGTATATCGATCTCCAATTACAAAAAAATTTCACTTGGATCGGATATCCTGTTATGGAAATACATATATAGTTTCTTCTTTTTTTATGGTCCTGTTCACACTATGGCAACAAAATTTTGCATGAGGCTTTTTATGAGCTTCTTGAATTTGGCCGTAACATTTCATTTCGATTGGTTACGTTTTGTCTGAGACAGTGAGGAAGAAACCGAACTCTTCCTGAAAATTTCAAGTCTCTAGGACAATCCCTTCGAAAGTTATTGTGCTAACAGCCGGACGGCCCCACGGACAGAATTGAATTTGACCACGAGTTCGTTACCAGGTGGTCTAACCCTATCGTTTGAAATCATTTTCGGCTCAAAATTCGAAAATTACAGACATTTGGGCAAAACGATATAGCACTCGTTTAAGTAGAACGAGCCCTCAAAAATGCATAGACCAGGAGCCTGAAACCTTTTTCAAAACTCTCGAACAAACACATTTTTTCGGAAGTTATTCTGCTTAAGAATGGCCAGGCATAGCAAAACCGAATGAAAAAAAATTAAATTTATGAAGGAAATATATTTTCTGTAGCTTATTTTGATTTTTTTTCTGAAAAACTATACTTCCAGGTTCTTGTTTTTTATTTTGAATTGTATTGCCCGTTTCAACAGAATTCGCCAACAATCGACCATAAACACGATAACTTCCGAAAGGAACAACTTGAAATTTTCAATGAAGCTTTAAGATTCGAATAGAATAGTTGAATTCATGAATGAATATAATAATAGCTATCAAGAATAATCGTGCAAAACCCTTTCTTTCTCACATAAAAATTATATAAGGAAAAACAAATCGAAGGTTCACTCTTTTCAAAATGAATAAAGACTAATATCACTACATAGTATAAAACAAAGTCGCTTTCTCTGTCCCTTTGTATGCTTAAATCTTTGAAACTACGCAACGGATTTTGATGCGTTTTTTTTAAATAGATAGAGTGATTCAAGAGGAAGGTTTTGTATGTATAATAACATCCATTAAATAGTGGAGAAGTATGTACTGTTATTTTTGAGGTTTCTAATGTGATGTCGTACCGTGCGAAGCCGGGGCGGGTCGCTAGTAATAAATAAATGAATGATCGATCGTTAGGTATGCTAATACGAACAAGGGAGTAAAAGCTCCTGACTTCACGACAAGGGTTTTTCAATTTTTTTATCAAGAAAATTGTTCGACTTGATTATTTTTTTTAAATGAGATTTCTGGATATGAATTTTTCATTTCATACTCAACCCCATCACATTTCAAAGAAGTCAATGTCATTCAAAGCGAAACAAATTCAAGATCATCAAAAGTGACTTTTTTAATGACAGCAATAAACAATGTTAAAATTGATTGTTTACGTGGAGGCGTGTTAAAAATATTTTTTTCGCCGATCTCGAAATAAAAGGTGATTTTAATGTGTACGAAATTGATCATTAATGACCCATTTTAATGCTCAATTTTTTGGCTATTTTAATGTGCAATCCTCATGGCAACCGTTCACAAAGTATTCAGAAGCACTACGAGAAATGTCAAAACTCTACTGGAACATAGATACATAGAAATTTCATTATGACAAATGTATGTCTTGTGCAAAATGAAAATGTATTTCAATCAAGAATCATACACATTCATTGAGATTGTCGGAAAAATCTGTAAAACAACTCGGTTATTAATCGAGCGACTAATGGTCTCGAACTATTAAAGCGTTCGCTCCGCTCACGCTTTAAAATATCTTCACCATAAGTCGCTGTCTTTAATAACCTAGTTGATTAAATAACTATACACGCTTCCACGTGAATTGAGTCACTTTTAACACTCGTGTCATTTGAAGTTTATTGTCATGCGAATTCGCACATTTCATTATCAAAATAGGGCAGTTGTACAAAAAACATTGTATGGTGTTTGTGT
>CM024241.1:24078332-24141737 GCA_013421045.1 Propylea japonica | reverse complement strand
CCCACATCTGCAAATATTTTTTATAAATATATATTTGGTAAATAAATTTATTCATTAGGAATAATTTTCTCAAGGTAAATTGTGTGAAATTATCTCATTTCACATTATTTTATGTTGGTGACTAGAAACTCTTCACGAATATATATTTTCTAAAGTTTTTGTGAGTTTCGATTTTTGGGATGAATTCTATTAAGTAATTAATATTTTTCACTATATTTGTGCTTTCATTATGCCATACTTATAAAGGAAAGTCGTACGAAAATATCACCATTTTTTTGGATATAATTCATTATTTCAAGTTGGTACTTGAGATTCTCCTGATAAGGATTAATCTACAGTGGAACTTCCCTACAACGAACGTCGTTTTCATAACGAATTTCTCTGTATAACGAATTTCGTACAAGACATTTCACCTCGAATCCAAATTCCATGTTAAAACACCGCTAAAACGAAGTAAATTCTCTCTATAACGAAATATTCCAAGAATAAAACATCACTCTTTGAATGTGAGTTGGTAAGAAGGTATAAGGTGGGTTTTTTCCGAATTTTTTTCCGGACGTAAGTAATAAATCCGACCTTTAACTGAATCATTACTGCGGGCAGATAGATCCTTCTGAAACAGTTTTAAATACACCCCTGGCTATTTGGTTTCAATTAAACCATTACGCTAGTATGAAAGTTGTGCCAAAATGTCTAAAAAGGAGTGTTTAAGTTTGAATGATAAACTTAAATTATCAGTGAAGTTGACGGCAACATTGCGACAAATTTTTTGTATAACGAATTTTTTTTGCGGATTTAGCGCTTTCGTTATAGGGAAGTTCAACTGTATTTTATGTCAGTTGAAATAGGTATACATAGTAGATATATCTATAAATTGTTAAATTTTGGTGTTATTCACAGAATAAGAGGGTCAGAATACTTGTAGAGCTTGGGGGGTAGTAAATTCAAATGAACTAAAACCTATGTATCTACAATACTCAAATGTTTATTCTTACATTTGATAACTGCATTTAGTGACCAAGAGTAGGTATCAAGAAATTAGGTACCTACCTACTAGTAATATTTTGGACCGAACAAATTTTTTTTTTCGGATAAATTATTAATATAGTTGCAAATTGCATGAATGTCATAAGCGTTGTGAATGTACGGGTCTTTATAAATGATGGTAACATCGTAGTTGCTTTGGAAATTTTTTTATCTTATCTTTTCTTACAAATTCTCTACAAATTTATAATTCCATCAGTCACATTATCCAATTTCTTTCAAATTTACCAGACTAAACTAAAAGTATCGTTTATGTGAATTAAAGTTTACATCAGGATATAAATACAGTGGAACCTCGATATAACAAATCGGAAGGGAACCAGTAAATATTCGTTATATCAAGTAATTCGTAACTCTGAGGTTTGTTATATTTGAGGTGAGGTTGGTCCAAAATTGTTATACCGAGGTTTTATTCACCTCGACATTACGTACTCATCATGTTATAGCGAACTAATTTTGCTCATATAAATGAAAACTCATTTTTATCAAATTACTCATTTATTTCATATTTTCTTTTTCAAAACTATAAAGTGAGTAGTAGGTTTTTTTCTTTTCAAAAATTCGCAGAAACAAAATAAAAAGAGGTGAAAATCAACCAATTGGTACAAAAGCCTAAATCTAATTTTATTCATCTTGATTGGAAAAAAGCAATAAATTGTAGTTTGTTTTCCACGGTTTCAATCTTCTGATATTTGAAGGCAAACCAATTTCGTCGGAAAACTTATCTTTAGATTTGAAAATTGTAGCCAATGAACTTGCGCGAATCCCGAACTTATTAGCTATGTCTAATTTTTTGTAGAAGGAATTTTTGTCAACATAATTAATGATGCTTCGCTTTTTTGCGACAGATAAGGAACGCCTTTTTACGTTTCTGAGCCATTGCAAAAAGTGAGGAGCAACACTGATTACTTTCCATCAACTAACTTCGTATTTTACGCGTCGAAACCTGTCGCGCTGAATCACATACATACCTGGTTATTGGTCAAAACGTTATATAGAGGTTTTGAGTTGACGAAATCGTTAAGTAGAGGTATTCACACTCTTTTGGGTAGTTGAAATTCGTTATAAAGAGGTTGTTTTCGTAAAAACTTTCGTAATGTAGAGGTAAGTTTTATATTGACTCTTATGGACGATTCAAGGGGATTATGAAAAATTCGTTAAAATCGAGGAAGTCGTTATATTGAGGTTCGTTATATTAAGGTTGCACTGTATTTATAATAGTCCAACGCCAACTGCGCTGTTATAATCATTTATACCTAGAGCCCTTTTATAATTAATTCAAAAATAAGTTATGCCGACCAACATTTTTCAGTGTCAAACTCAGTTAATAATAGTTTTGGAAATACACTATTAGTTTCAATGAAAATTCATTAAATGAAAGAAAATAATGTACAATACTCTCCCAGAAGGATTAATTTTTCATGCATTTTTTTTACTCTTTTTTACGAATACCTACTGTACCTATACCAATTCGAATATTAATCGCAATCCCAAAACACAGCCCAATATGGATTTCCCCCTAAAATCCCAACACCGTTCTCTAACGCGCATACCACCTGTAGACGAGTGGGAGTAAAACTCTGCCCCTTCCACTCTAACTCACAACCATAACAATGGCGGTCGTCTCCTATTGGTCGCCTGCGTGCGGCGCGCCTCCCCTACAGGTGATGTTACCGTGGACATGTACATTTACCGATAACAGTATCGAGAAGTTCAGTGTCTCGACGTCTTCAACTTCGGTTGTTGAGCCTGACTACCAGTCAACAACAATTTTGACAAGTGTGAACATTTTTCAGAACCGTTGCCATGAATTGACATTTCTCGTGTGTGTTAGTGCGAGTGAAGGTCCTTCGGTTAAGGATCTTAAACCTTGAACATTTTGTGAAGATGCTGCCTAATAATAACAATTCGAATAATTCCCATTCGCCGCATTACTACAGCAGCAAGGGATGCAGAATGGGAATGGAAACTCTCCCCCAGGACCTAGTACATCTAGGCACCTAGATTACGCTTCACTGCAGTAGGAGGCTCTCCTCCAGGATCTAGTGCTTCAAGGCACTTGAATACGGGATGCAAAATGGGAATGGAGGCTCTCCCCCAGGACCTAGCTCTGCAAGGCACCTAGAATACACAGCCAGTGCAGGGATGCAAAACGGGAATGGAGGCTCTCCCCCAGGACCTAGTTCTTCCAGGCATTTAGACTACGGACCCACTGTAACGATGCAAGAGTTTTTAGGTGGCAGGATTGTCACCCTCCAACAATAGTGTTGCCGCCATATCGCCACATTACGCTTCACGTCATTCACCAGCTAGTGCTTCTGGATTATCACCAATATACGATGCGTCTTGTACTCCACCACTAAAGCCATCGCGGGTTATCCCCACATTACGCTTCTGGTAACTCGCCGCAGAGCACTTCAGGAATGTCCCCACATTTCTGGTACTCCACCCCGCAGCTCTGGAGTATCCCCTGCACATAACGCTACAGTTACTTCACCTCATAGTGCTTCAGGATATTCCTCTCATAGTGCTCCCTCGATGTCACAATACTTTAGTGGTGCTTCCGGGCTTCACCACCTTAGCGCACTAGGATTCTCTACTTACGGTGGTGCTTCAGGCCATCACGCTGGACTTTCGTCCCATTATCCTGGTACTGGAAATCTGGACCTTCGGTTACCATCATGGCCATGCAGCCGCTGCTTCTAGCCATCATATGCATCATGCAGAACATCAGGACACGCTTTGAACCCTTGGTACCAACCCGTACCATCAAGCTCATCAGATGCAGAACGTTTGTGAACCCTTACTGCATGCAGAATGACAGTGGCAATAACATGGCAACACCATGCTGCAGCTGTTATGCCACCGGGAGGCGATCCTATGGATTGGCTTCATATAAATGCTGCTATGCAGCATCATCAGCAGTATAATCAGCGTTTGGAGGATATGAATAGGATGCCGTCGCCTGCTGTTACGCTGTCGCCGAGTGAGCATTCTACTCATTCTAGCCCCAGGTTTGGAGAATATGGCACCTCCACGCCCCCAAATGTTGCTCACGGTGGAAATCATCCCAGTAATATCCATGGGGCTCATGCTATAGCTGTTGGTAGCGGTGGATTTTCAAGAAATGGTGGAGATCTTCTATAAATAGGAGTCCGTTTGACTGGATTAGGAAGTCTTCTTATCAGTCGCAGCCTAATCCTGGTAAGTGTTTTTTTTGTAGAATTTTAGTTGTTGAAGATCTGATTTATTGCATAAATAATGAGCGGTTTATATTCTCTCCGTGCAAGAAATAGTTAGCTAATTAATCAAGCAATGAAATAGTTGAGTAACAGTCATTTCGTATATCATATTTCCACTATCTTCAATGTTATGTCGAGACTTCAAATGTGAAAAGAAAATACAATTTGTACTTTCAGACATGAACATTTTTTGATGTTGAATTCTTAGTTTTGAGAAGGACACTTCTACCAGCTGAAGGATGTCATTTATTGCAATAAAACATAATGAATTCATGATTTCCCTATTGCGAAAAAAAATTACAAATTAGCTATGAGTAGATAAACAGCTAAGAATTCATAATTTCGTTAAATGAAACTTCGGATATAGTTTTACCGATGCTGCAGTTTCATCTGAATCGAAATTTTATTTGGCGAAGCTTTTCAATGTGGTATTTGAGTTTTAACGCGGTTGTTCTTTTAGATGAACGAATTGTTGCTACTTATATTGACATCCCAAAAATGGGTAAAAACGAAATCTTCAAACCAAATACCAGTTTTAGAGTTTTTTCTGAAAATCTTTATCGACAAAACTACTGAGAAAAATTTATATAATTGTCACAATGAAATGATTAATAGCAATAATCTTGGAGTTTTTCAGTTTTAAAATACTTAAAAACTGATATTTATATTTTCAAGAGAAAGATAATATTTGGAGGTTTATTGTCAGAATTATAGGGCTCATAATTAACAAATAATTGTACTGTTTGTCAACCACTAGATTTTAAAAATAATAAACAATGACAGCAGAGAATAATACTAAACGATTAAATCAACCGATATTAACTCTTCTTACTTCGGAGCTGATCTCGTCAATAATTTGAACAGGTAATAATTATTATTAACTGCCAGATTTCTTTTTGCATTATTTTTCCAATTGGTATACAAAACGTTTCTGTTTTTGAATCAAAACTGATTGAAAGCACAAAGGAGTACTTTCAAAAGTATTCAAATTATCTTTTTTTCGTCGTAGTATATACTCGCTCTTTGTCAGCCTATATACTACAAACTTTTTAAATATTATTCTTAATATATGAAAGGTTGATTCTTTATTCTTTTGTCATAATGTTATTGCTTCTAGCTATAGTATTTGTTCATACATCTTCTATTAATGAATAATTACTGTACGGCTAACTCAGGTATATCTTGAAGTATCTTTTCTAAATCTTCTTCGTTTTGATAAATCGAAGTGAAAACAATTTAAATAATTTTCCAAGTAATACATTTTGACGAAGAAAGAATAAGCAATTGAATTAATTTCCGTTTAACTAGTGTGAATATTTGTTTAGGTATATAAATATCTTTTATTGAATATCATAACCTTTCATTCTTTTAATTTCATCTATTATCTAATAGCTGATATAAGTGCATTTTATGTACTTCAATGGTTGAATTGTTAGTTTCGATGCCTACATTCAGGGGTTTTAATGGCACTTTAATCCCTAGGGATTAAAGACTCGATTTGCTACTTCAGCACCTTATTTTAAAGTTCATTTTTCAAAATTTGACAAGTTCTTTACGAATTAATGGTCATAGGTCTTTTTGGTTTAGTTTATCGATCGTTCTTTCTCTTCAAAAATGTAGTTGGTTTTTCATTATTATAAACTGTCATCAATTATTTTGACTCACTAAAATTGATATAATAATACCGCTTGTTCAGAAACACCAATTGCGCTTTGTTTTTTCGCACCAGCAAATGGCTTTTCATATATATCTTCTTTTATTTGGTAGAAACTGGCTTACAGTTTTCTCTGCAGCCTTTCGGATGTTTTTTTTCAAAACTTTTACCATGGTTTCAAATATGTTTCTGAAGTTAATGAAATAGCGTGGCTAAAGTGCTATTTACACCCTCTTCTAACGTATATAGGACGAAAAGGAATTGTGAAAGATATTAATAATAACAATTGAAAAGAGATCGGGTATAAAGTCAATAAAAACATAAACAAAAACAATCTATGTATATGTTTCGATGAGTGCAGTCACAGTATAGGTAAACCATATATCGTCACCTCTTTTAGAACACTAAACTACAGTTCTCACTCTCAGTAACATTGATAATGACAATTTTCTGATGGAAATTTATCAAATTTCCACGGTCTGATTGTATGTTTTTGTTTTAGACGATGTCCATTGTCAGATTTCGTGCTACTAGAAAACTCTGGAGCACAGGAAACAAATGGTACGGCATTAAAAAACTTACTTTTTTTGCTCTTCTTTTTTCCTGCTATGTTAAAATGTTGCTAATGGCTAGAGGGGTCTCAATATCCCTGCTTTTTGAGGATTTCGAGCTTTATTCCGATCTGAGCTGTGTTTGTTGCCTTATTTGCATGTCCTTGGATTGTTTCACGTTCAGATCCGAATAGTTTAACGTTGTTTGAACAATGACAAAATTGAATGAAATATGCCCCGTTTCCTGGATGGAAATGCTTGCATGAGAAAAGCTGTAAGCTTTTGTTTTGAATAGTGAAATGATTTGGGTTTTGTGTTGGGTGCATGTGTGATTGTTTCTCTCAATTTTTTATATTTCTTTGTGTTGAAATGTTTAGTGAATTGGTTATAGTCCATGGGCCAGCGCCTGTTTTTTATAATGATCACTAACAATCTGAATATTTGTGAGTAGCTTCAATTTGACGAGACGCCAATTTTTTCCTCCTCTAAAAATTCTCAATAGTGGGGGCTAATACAGTATGGATTCGTCAAAAGTCTAAATGGGTGAATGATCAAATTTTATTACTAACAGCTACTTTATAATTAAATCTTGAAACAGTTTTATTACAATTGAAAACAATATTGTCTTACAAAAAATGATAATTCCATCAAGTGTCCCCCACTCCCAACATATCAACAACTATGTCTAAGAACTTATTACTAACCGCGATTTTTTCACTGTTGCTTATCAAATATTTCCTTTATGAATTGGTCACATTGTCCTACAAATTGAGTTGAACGTTTTTCCAGTCCTACCTCAGAAACCAGAATTAAAAAATTATTACTAACATTGACACTTTCCGAGCGTAGGACTGGAAAAAACGTACCACTCAATTTGTAGGACAATGTGACCGGTTTATAAAGAAAATATTGCTGAACAACAGTTAAAAAATCAGCCGGTTAGTAATAATTTTTTAGATCTATTTGTTGTTATATGTTGGGAGTGGGGGACACTTTGATAGAATCATCATTTTTGTAGGACAATTATTGTTTTCAATTTGTAATAAAATTGTTTTAAGATTTAATCATAAAGTAGCCGTTAGTAATAAAATTTCAACATTCACCCATTAAACACTTTTGACGCCTCCATACTGTATTAGCCCTCACTATCGAGAATTTTCGAAGAGGAAATAATTGGGCGTCTCTTCAAATTGAAGCTACTCACAAATATTCAGATAATCTCATGAAAAAAAACACAGCGATGGCTCATGGACTATGATTGTACTCTCAATTTTTCATATTTCTTTTTGTTGAAATGTTTAGTGAATTGGTTATGCTCGATGTGTCAGTTTTAATTAAGTCTTGTTGTTATTTTTTTGATTTACTTGCACCGTAATATTTGGCGACGGATTAGATATAAATCTTTGGGCATAGATTAAGATTCAATTATTCGAAACGTCTTATAATGGTGTGAAGCACTCTTTATATTTCGAATATCTCATTTATAACAATGAGTATTATTATGAAAATTAGGATTACTTTTTCGTGTATTGCAGTACCTATAAATATTTGAGTTTGACGCATTTTACCATTGTGTGACTTTAACAATGACAATAACGAACATATTTTCTTTATTCTCTACATTTCAAAAAGAATCTGACGTAAGCGAATGCTTCGTTATTTATTTCGACAAATCAATATGGCAAACTTTAAGTCGGTTCTTGGTTCAAAAATTTCACATATATATAATACAGGGTCTCTATAAATGTTTATAACATCGCAGTTTGCGTTGGACTATTATAAATATTCATTTTCTGATGTAAACTTAATTTTAACAAACGATACTGTCAGTTTAGGCTGGTCATTCCGAAGAAATTGAATAATCTGACTGGAATTATAATTTTCAGACTTTGCATAAGAAACGATAAGATAAAAATGTCCCAACAACCTACGATATTACAATCATTCAAAAAGACCCCGTATATCTGATTTTGTGCAAATATTCGTGCAGCCGAATGGTTCTTTAATATCTTAGCTTCATATTTCGATTTAATATTCCCTGTTTCAAATTCATTCATTTTTGTGCATATCTTCTTGACAATATTTGCTAGTCCTCATTCGAAAATAATCTCTTTTGGGCCCGAATTCTTAGAAAATATTAAACTCAAATTAGGATTCAACTATTTACCTGCTCAAGCACTAAATTGCACTCAAATTTTCTTCGTCGGTAAAGTTAGCAGGCAAAAATTCAGATCTCAATGAGTCAGAAAGGACGCACCAAAATTTGAATTCCAGGCGTGTTGGTCAAATATATATTTCCATAATAGAAAATAGATACTATTCTACATATTATTTCGAAGAAGATTTTAACGAATGAAAATGATCAGTTTTTGAAAATTCGAATACTAAAATTGAATGTAGTCCCGAAATATTTTTCAAGTTGGACATAAATAGTGAATTATGAAAGAACTTCAGAAGGCATTGAATTTTTTGTCTCATTTGTCGATGTATGAAAGATTTCAATTCTTGATTATTAATGAAAATTAGCGTTCCTATTCTTAAAATTTATTATCAACTCTTAATTTCTGAGTTATCTCTTAAGGAAAGAATGGTTCGAAATGTCATTTGTCACCCGTTTTATTGAAAAAAATAATTGCAAAAGAAACCTATAAATTATGTGGTTTCATTTAGAACCACTTCGGTCCCAACCCTTTTAACGCTTTTTTAAGATCGAAGATCCATTCTATCTGTGAACATTGTTTTTTTTATGTTCATCCCGATTTTTTACGGTGTACCTAAATTCTTTCTTTGTTTGTTTAACATACAGGAACGTATTGAAAACTTTTCTGGAATTTATTTGATCGTTTAATTCAGCATTGTATCAAAATGTTCAGTTATTTATATGTGGATATATGATACCTACTCAAATATTTATTGTACGACATTATGTTCTAAGGGGTTTCTAATAAGAGGGTGTTATTTTGAATAGCCCGCTATTTCGTAGATGGTAGATGTCACGTTTGAAGCTGTCATTTTCTGACATTGACAAGTAGAAACTACGCCATTAATAAATACGGAACGATACGCGCTTCAAGAACGCCAAATTATTAAGTTCACTAAAAATAGTGAAATTTGGCAGAGATTTTCCTAAAACTCGACATTTTGGGTCGTCGAAGCAACTTGCCGGACCGCAATAAAGAAATTGGTGGACAAATTCGAGCTGTTTGAACAAGTTGAGGTGATGTGAAAATAAACCCGTGCATGTCGCTCAAGAACAGCCAAGAATATTGCCGCTGTGGCCGAAAGTATTGAAGAAAATCCAGGTTTATCCATTCCTCGTCGTTCTTTGGAATTAGGCATTCCACAAACGTCATTACACCTTATTTTGCATGAAGATTTGGGTCTTAAGCTTATAATTCAGTTAACACAAGAACTCAAGCCGGGCCGATCATCAACAACGTAGTGTCTTTGGCTGATTGGGTAGTTAAAACGCATGAAACGATCCGGATTCCATCGAAAAATCATCTTGAGTGATGAGGCCCATTTCCACCTCGGTAGTTAGTCAACAAGCAAAATTGTCGCATCTGGGGTTCGGAAAACCCAAGAGTTATTGTTGAAAAGCCTCTCTATCCTCAAGGTGTGACTGTTTGGTGCGGTTTATGGTCCGGCGGGAGTCATTGGACCTTACTTTTTCGAAAATAAGGCTGAAGCACAGTTACGGTGAATGGATTGCGCTATCGAGAAATGATTAATGATTTTTTTATAGCCGAAATTGGTTAGTATTGATCTGGACAACGTTTACTTTCAACAAGGCGGCGCGCTACGTGCCACACAAACAACAAAACCATTGATCTTTTGCTGGAAAAGCGTGGTCGTGGTGGTCATTTGCTGTTATTTTCCACAATTTCCACTATTAACGGCATAGCTTCTTTTTATAATGAAATAAACATCCGATAATTTATATTGAAAAATAGCATTTTTCTTTGAATATCAAAATAACACCTCTTATTGAAAACCCTTAGAAATGACATATAGACTGGTTGTGTGGAACAAAACCACAGCATCCTGTACAAATTGACCATCAAATCCATCCGCCAAGATCACAGAGCCATAAAAAATCCATCTACACCGATTAAAAAACTTCGACGCTGCATTTTTATCTCCGTCCTCAAGCGTGGTTCCCAATCAAAAACCGAGGTCGAAGCAGCTCATGCCCACTTTCAAATTTCACATACATCCAAACATTTACGCCATAAATTCATCTAACATCGGACAAAGAGCCGCGCGCCAACGATTAACGTCCATAAAAATATTCAAATGAGGTTAGGTCTGGCGAACGCGACGGCGATGCAGGTAATGCCTTCAAGATGGCGGCTGGGCAGGTGTATCGGGACTCACGCGAGGGTACCTTTGTCTGTATTTTTTCGGGTTTTGAGGGCCTGCGGGCACCATTTTGTATTTTATTAGCTGGTCTCCAATGAAGACTCAATCGCGATGCGATCTGGGCTTTAAATGTCCAGTATGAGGTTATAAGGGTGACTGATGGATTATTTTATTGGGAAAAACTGTGCGTGGAATGAGGGTTTTATGGTTGTAACCCTTGCGTGCGTAAGGGTTGAGCAGGGATGGGATTAGAACCTATTTATTTTACAAGGTTTTTCAATTAGAGAGGTTTTATTTTGACATTGGCAAAAAATCAGAAGAGATCGGACGTGGAGTTAGACGAAATTCCATAAGCTACGCAAAATTTGATACAAATTCTTTGATGTTCTTCTTCGATGTTTTCATCTATGGCAAAATCGCCAGGCATATACTTGAAATGAACTGACATATAGCCCATTCACGAAAGTTTGGCCTTCGGTTGGCCATGGAAATTTGGCATATTCCATTGTGTATATTAAAATTGTAGGTTATGTTGTTTATTTTCTTGTCAGATTGATACGCAAGTTGTCAAGATTGCAAAGAGTTCTCTGATAACTCGCAATCTCGTCGGACAAGGCGGGTACATTCGGCAACGTTGAATTTATTTTACGTTATGACAGCAAATACTACAAACTTCAGATAAATAAACATACGCCTATTATGCGCTCAACTTTCGTGAACGGACAATAATATGTGCACTGTGAACAGACTAAATGACATACAAGGTGGTTCAAAACAACAGTACAGTTTTGATGGGATATTGAAAAATTGGCACATCCTACGAAAAAGTAGTTTATTCTGTTTGAGTCAGAACTACACCCCATTTTTTTCACTTTAGATTTATAATCACATCATCTAGATGATGTACTCCAGAAGTGATGCACTGATATAGGCGATTTCAGAAGTTTTCAACTACGTTCTGGCACATATCGATCGGAATGGCGGCATTTTCCTCTCTAATACAAATCTTAAGTTCTTCCACTACTGGACATCCTTAGATGATGAACAATGATGTCTCAAAATCCTCGAGATAAAGTGTACACTCATCATTCTTGACCATCAGACCGATTTTGTGCAAATGAAGGTTCAGCCTGCTGTGGCCTGCCGAAAGCTCTGATTTTTGTTTTATCCTTAGTTTGCACAAGGTCCCTAGCTTCTGATTCAAAGCTTTCGTAATGAAGACCTTCAAGTGTTTTGATCCTGGATGAGGCACTCAGAAGGACTCTAATCTGTCCTTCATTCTGTCTGTTTTCACATGCTTAGCGATAACATCTGCCATACATGGTTCGGACCCACAAGAGGAAGTGTTGTGCAAACATGCTCCAACGGTCTGCCTATTCGTAACCGAAGCAGCCTGGTACCTTGGTACCAGACAAGAGTGATTTTATTGTTCACACCAAGGCTGTTTAGAGCCTTTCGGCAGTTTCAGACTCTTTTTGATGTACGACAACTAGATTCAAGAACCTTAATGGCTGCTTGCCTATCGCAAGCAGCCATAAAAGATTTTGAATTTATCTGTTGTACATCAAAAATAGTCTGCAACTGCCGAAAGGTTCTAAACAGACCTGGTGTGAACAATAAAATCACTCTTGTCTGGATACCAAGGTACCCAGGCTGCTTCGGTTACGAATAGGCAGACCGGTTGGAGCATGTTTGCACAACACTTCCTCTTGTGGGTCCAAACCATGTATGGCAGATGTTATCGCTAAGCATGTGAAAACAGACAGAATGAAGGACAGATTAGAGTCCTTCTGACTGACCCATCCAGGATCAAAACCTTCTAAAGCGTTCATTACGAAAGCTCCAAACTAGAAGCAGACAGTTACGAAGGTCTGCTTGCCTCAAGCTCTTTCTTTTTGAGACCCCAGCTTCATTCCCCAAACAAACCGATTCCTACATCATAGAAACCAATCAAATCTTCACCAAAACAAATCAAAAGGTCTGCCTATCGGTATCTGTTGTTACAACACTTTCTCTTGTGGTACCGAAAACATGCCTGGGAGTCTCGCATGACATCATTGAGCAGTTAATAGTGGACAGAATGGAGGATAAATTAGAGCCATTCTGGCTGACCCGTTCAGCTGGCAGACCGAGTGCTATGTCTGAATAAAAAAGATCAGAACCATGGTCGGAATGATGACAGGCCAATGCATCATAAAAGCGCATTTGCACAAAATTGACCTGGTCGAAGATGACGAGTCTCGAGGCAGCGTTCATTACAGTATGATGAGTGCAGACTGAGTTTTGAGCAAGCGTTCATTACGAAATGTCTCAAACGAAAAGCTACCGGCCAACAACGAAGTCTGCCTGTCGCAACTTCTTGCTTTACAAGACCCGAGCTTCATTCCTCAAACAAATCGATTCCATACATCATAGCAACCAATCAAATCTCCACCAAAACAAATCAAACTTGCTCGGTCCCCCATCCGACCACATCTAAGCCCCATAGACAAATAATCTGGCGGTGTTAAACGTCGCTATTAATTATAAAGCGGGCGCATCAAATTTGCGGGCCCGAACAGCGGCATTTGGAGGGCCTGAGGGGGCCCATTTGTCACAGGGCCAGCGATGACGGGCCGTGCAGTGGAGTAAGGCGCGGATCTGGCGCCGACCGATAATTGCTGGGGACCGAGGCGCGAGCGTTATGTCTCCTCGGGGACGCATCCGCGCTATTACATTGTCGCGAGACTGTTTTCCTCCTGGCACAGGCCCCTTTTCTTCCCCGATTATGTTGCGTTTGTTGCCCAGAGATGAAGAGGTGGAGTGGGAGCATGAGCAGGTTTTTTCCGAGCTTGCGAACGAAGAAATTAGGGGTTTTCCTGGAAGTGTGAGAGATGGGAAGGGAAGGAATAGTTGGTTCTTTCAGACGGATTTTGTGCGCAGAGATCAGAATTCGGGTTTCTGAGAAGGATTTCATACTTGGTTTTGTGAAGGGTTTTTCAATAAGAGGTGGTATTTTGATATTCAAAGAAAAATTCCATTTTTCAATAAAAAGATCGGATGTTATTTCATTATAAAGAAGAAGCTATGCCGTTAATAGTGGAAGGTAGCATCAGGCAAATAACCACCACGACCACGCATACAGGGCCATATTATCCTTTTAATGAAATTTCCATAACCAAATCGCAAAGAGGCTGCTCTATGTCCTCGATAGCCTCACGAATTTTATATTTGAGGTCTTGAATCAACGCTGGGCTATTGGCGTAGACCTTCTCTCTCACGTGGCCCCAAAGGAAAAAGTCGCAAGTTGTTAAATCACAAGATCTCGGTGGCCACTTATGTGGCATATAGCCCTGTCTTGTTGAAAGTAAACGTTGTCCAGTAATGAAATGACGTTTGTGGATGCCTAATTCCAAAGAACGACAAGGAATAGAAAAACCTAGTTTTCTTCAACACTTTCGGCTACATCAGCAATATTCTCGGCTGTTCTTGGGGCGATGTGCACGAGTTTTTTTTCTTCACATCACTAACTTGTCTCAACAGCTCGAATTTTTCCACCGATTTCTTTATTGGAGTGCTTCACGACGACCCAAAAATGTTCGAGTTTTACGAACCGTCTCTGCCAAATTTCACCATTTTTATAGTGAATTTTAATCATTTCAATGCGTTCTTGAGCTTGTATCGTTCCATTTTTTATTATGGCGTAGTTTCTACTCGTCGAATGTCAAAAAAAGACAGCCTCGAACGTGACATCTACCGGAATAGCGGGCTATTCAAAATAACACCCCTTATTGGAAAACCCTTTATTATATATCATAACAAATTATGATATATCCATTGTCTCTATGGTCTGATATACCAAGGACATTGAAGAAAAATCAACGAATAAACAAGACCATTTTCTATGTTCCCAGACGAAATATCTCAAATCGACGGACCAACATCGCAACTTTGAAAAATTAAAGTCTAGCCTACTTTCCGCATCTAGTCACCTAGATCCTCAGTCATCCTAATCAGATAAAACTCTCCAGTTGTTCGGCGAAAAACCGAGTCGAGATAAGCGAAAGGTATTAGCGGTCGGCGACATGACAGGAGGCGGCTTGTTTGGTCGAGATAACGAGACCGCACCTGACAACGTCACTCTCTGTGCGCCCTCTCTTTCGTTCCTCTGTGCTCTCTCCACCATGTTTGATTTCGGATTATAAACTCGTTCGCGGCACATCCGACACCCGCTTCGATAGGGATATGCCTTATCTCTGATGGTTCTCTGTTCCGTTCTCGATGGGTTCGGTTTGTTTTTCTCAGGAAACTTGCTCATTTCGTGGAAGATCGGGGTTAGTTTGATAGGTAGAGGTTTTTCAGCTGTCAGAAAAACGTATTGTACCTCTGTGGTTAACATAGAACTTGGGAGGAGTCTCATAAAGTTTCAAGACTGAATCTGTTGTTAGGCATAGAACTTAGACGAATACATAAAGTTTCAAGAATGCTCTTCCTGAAAAATACACTTCGCAAAAAATTAACGCACATTCTGAAAATCTCAATTTTAATGAAAGTTAACTCTGCATTGACTTTATAACTTATTTTTTATGTTCTCTCGGGAAGGTTTTGAACGAAACAAGACACTTGAATGGAAGAAAATTCAGGATTTCACCGAATCTTATGTGAAAGATGAGAAATAACAATTTTCATTCAAAATACTGGAAGGCCGATAAGTGATTTAATACTTGGTATTTCCACCCCTTGCGTTAATTAAGGCTCGCCCTTGACGGTTCATACTCAAAATGAGTGATCTTTAAATGTTCTGATCTAATCCTTCCCAGATTTCTCCTAGTTGGATTCCTAAGTCATTAAGAGTAGCTGGATGATTTTCTGAACTTCTCATCCTTCTATTGAGGTTGTCCCAAACCTGCTCAATCGGATTGAGATCTGGACTTCCTGCTGGCCATTTCATTCGAGAGACTTCAACCTCTTCAAGGTACTCCTGAACGATGCGCGCACGATGGGGTCCACGATGGGGTCTGGCATTATCGTTCATAAAAATGAAATTTTCACCAATGTATGGGGCAAATGGCACTTGCTAATCAAGAATGTTCCTTATATACCTATCAGCATTCATAGCTCCATTATCAACGACCACTAGTTCTGTGTGAGCAGTCAAAGATATTCCACCCCATACCATAATCGATCCTCCTCCGAAACCAGTAGTATTCAGGAAATTGTACTGAGCATATCTTTCATGTGGACGTCTATATAGAGGGAACGTCGATCACAATAGTAAAGGCAGAGTCTAGACTCATCTGTGAAGAGAACTCTTTCCCAATCAACCTCTTCCTGGATATGGGAAAAATCCAAACGCGCCCTTCGATGGGCTAGGGTAAGAGCTGGGCCTCTTGCCGCCACACGAGGCCTTAAATCATATCTCTGAGGCGATTTCTTATTGTCTGAGTGCTAATTTGCACCCATGAGTTTGCTCAAGCTGATTTTGAAGGATGCGAGCGGTTGCAAACCGTTGTCTCAACGAAGAAAACTCTCAAGTAACGTTCTTGAATGGCAGTTGTTACCCGTGGTCTACCCTGTCCTGGTCTTCGGACATTCATACCTGTCTCCCTGAATCGCTGCAACATTCTGGACACACTTGTATGGGAAACTGCACCTTTCTGCAATTATTGTGTATGTCCATATACCGATTTGGAATTCACATCGAAAACATACGATATACAATGCATCAGACAGAGAATTCTTCCCTACAGTTGCACAGATGAATAGTCGAGACAATCACTTGCTGTAACACACTGAATTCAGTTGTCTTACTCCATTATTCTAGTCTTGTCTCTCTCTTATCGTTTAGAGGAGCGTAATTCTTTAGTATGGTAGGCAACAGTAAATACTTGAATCGAGTATTACGGGCAGCCTGACAAATTAAAATTCTATACGTGTAGTTCGGGTTCCCTACCATACTGCGATAAAGAGAGAACGAGACTAGATTATTGCAGTAAGACAGTTGAATTCATTCAGTTATCGCACTTGATTATCTCGCCTATTCATCTGTGCAACTGGAGGGAAGAATTCTCTGTCTGATGCGTTGTATCGTAGTGTTTTCGATGTGAATTTCCAAATCGGTATATGCATAGCGATCGAGTGTAGAAAATCAAACGAAAGAAAAACTATTGATCACTAGAATTGATCGAGAACAACTAATTTCAGTATGGAGCCAATACATTCAAATCTGATAATCCCATCTTTTTTTATTCCTGCTGGCAAAAAAACATCGTACGAATACAATCAATAACATATATCAATTGCCTGTTCAATTCATAACTCTCTGTAGTATGTTTCGGAACACAGCCATTTCGAATGACGGGTCGCGGCAACCACGGTATAAAACAGCACAGAGGAGAACGGCATCCCCAAATCGTGAAATCACAGATAACCAGCGCCATAAAGCGGCCACTTTATGACGGTCCTCTGCTCACCCAGCCTCTTCTTGATGTCTGTTTAGCGTTTACAACTGCCCTGTGACCCTATTACCTTTCTTATTCAATAAATTAACCTTTCTGCGGCCATAACATCTGTTGTAGAACATCTCGTTTTAGTCGTTTTCCGTAGTTTTCTTTTTCTTACTAGTTTTTAGGGCTTTAGGGAAATCGGTCTTGTAGCTTTACTCTATCAAGGGAAGAAAAATAATTCGTATCTGATATGTTTATGGCGTTCGGGATTGAACCTAGAAATGTATTGGGGGCTAACTTCTCAATGAATACTTGTTAGTTTAAAGAATTTAACCGTGTACCGGGTGTCCTAAATTCGTTGTCTAGTGAGAGCATAGACATAGAGAATGGACTGAGCAATAACTGCCTGAAAGTGTCACTAATCAGAAAAAGAGAGGATGCGATATCGCGGCCATTACTTGTCTCTTTTTGTGGTTCTGTGGTGACATAGAAAAAGACAACTATTAGCCGCGAATTGGTTTGATCTCTTTCCCATTTTGCAGTCATATTTTCTATAAAGCTGAATAGGGATTGCTCAGTCCATTTCTCTATGTCTATGAGTGAGAGTATTTCAGAAACCCGATGAGCTAGAACAAAATGAGTGGCACATTTTCGGGCTCGTTTTTCGAGAGTATTCATTTGGTGAAAACCGCAACCTTTTAAGTCAAACAGTTTTCGAGCTATTAGAGAAAAGTTCTCATAACTTCTTCATTACTGAAGTTATAAACATGAAACTAAAACATTATACAGGCACTTTTTTTAGAATTCATTGAAGTAATCAATTTTTTCCTTATAACATTTTGTTCTAAGGTTCTAGCTCATCGGGTTTTCTGAGATCCCCTAAGTAGACAACGAATTTAGGACACCCGGTACATTTAATTCAAGGCAATAAAATATAATCCAATCATGACCAAAAAACACATATTGTCAAATTTTCTGTTAGTGTTAATTGCAATACCATAATACCAACCTGAATTCCTGAAATCAATGATTACAGTATGGGCTATCGCCAACATAATTTCGGTTTTCACAACCACCCAAGATGTCAATCATCATTCTTGGATGGACTCAAGGTGTTTTTATTTTGATGGTAGATGCGTTCTACACCTTGCTCTGCAGCTTTTTCAATGCTCCTTTTTCGAAACTTCCACGCCGGGTTTCACACTAAAGGGTTTTCCAATAAGAGGTGTTATTTTGATATTCAAAGAAAAATGCCATTTTTCAATAAAAATGATCGAATGTTTATTTCATTATAAAGAAGCTATTCCCTTAATAGTGGAAAATAACATCAGGCAAATGACCACCACCACCACTCTTACAGGACATATCCTTTTAATGAATTTTCCATAACCAAATCGCAAAATGGCTGCCCTATGTCCTCGATAACCTCACGAATTCCATCTTTGAGGTCTTGAATCGACGCTGGGTTATTGGTGTAGATCTTCTCTTTCACGTGGCCCCAAAGGAAGAAGTCGCAAGGTGTTGAATTACAAGATCTCGGTGGCCAATTGTGATTCCGGATCATTTTCATGCATTTCAACGACCCAATCAGCAAAGACACGACTTTGTTGATGATCGGCCGGCTTGAGTTCTTGTGTTAACTGAACTTTACATGCCTTAAGACCCAAATCTTTATTCAAAATCCGGTGTAATGACGTTTGTGGAATGCCTTATTTCAAAGAACGACGAGGAATGCACAAACCTGGGTTTTCTTCGCACTTTCTGCTAAAGCAGCAATATTCCCGGCTGTCCTTGAGGGACATGCACGGTTTTATTCTTCACATCAGTAACTTGTCTCAAAATCTCTTTTTTTCCACCAGTTGCCTCATTGCAGTCCGACAAGGTGCTTCACGACGACACAAAAATGTTCGAGTTTTACGAACCGTCTCTGCCAAATTTTTACCATTTTTATAGTAATTTCAATGCGTTCTTGAAGCGTTTATCGTTCCATTTTCATTAATGGCGTAGTTTCTACTTGTCAAATGTCAAAAGATTACAGTTTCAAACATGACATCTACCGAAATAGCGGGCTATTCAAAATAACACCTCTTATTGGAAAACCCTTTATTTAGGTTATAAGTTGATCTATAAAATTATTTCATGTCCAGTTTCAGTTCGTTTGTGATATGAACCATCGATCCCAAATCTGATACTTTCTGTTACTTTTTGACATATAAATTCTTTACTCGAGAAGGTACTCTTTTTAACCATCATTGCACCAGAGTGGTTCAAAAGTTCTTTTAAACATCTCAGTAAAGTACATTGAATAGCGTTAAAGTGGTTTTTAAATTATCATTTTACGCTTCAAGAACAAGGTAGAGAATATTCTACCAACATTACCAACTTTTAAACATTTTCAAAGGTCCTGCATTGTATACAATAGGTATCTACTTCCAGAAGCTGACAAAAATTGGTAGCATAATCTCCAGAAAAGATTACATCGTTGCTTAAGAAATAATGACACGTAATCCTTTTACAGGGATGTTCGGACATCTTTGTGGCTCAAAACATAATTTCTCGGATTTTTTCATCTCCCTAGGGAATTTAGTGACAGCGCCCATGCTGTGCACCTTTTTGTGCAGAGTCTGTTTCGAAACACGCCGTGACTAATTTGACAGAAGCGGATCTAATCAGATAACGTGCTATCCATTAACAACGATGTTTGTCTGCAAACTTGTAGAACCTGCCATGGATTCGTGTTGGACAAACCTGCCGTTCTGTTTAACAAACAATCGAACATCGAAGTGACAGAGGTGGCGTTGAGAATTGATTTTTGGGTTTCTTGGGGGTACTTTGACTGACTGACACATGTTTTGGATAAACTCTTGTGTTTTGCTGAAATTCAAAGGATTTGTTTCATGGATATTATAGGCTTTTTCTATTTGACGCTGCATCACTTCCAAACTGATGCAAAATCAGTTGATGCTTGTTCTATTCGACACTCCTAGCTTTCTATTTGCCTGAATAAATTCCGAAATCGCTTCAGTTGGAAGTGAAGTGATTTTGACAAATAGAACATGCCTTTTTCGGATGACAATCAACAAATCGTACCATCGACGATAGTTCGGAAGGAAATTCTAAAACTAATATGAATTATTCATTACTAGAATGAAAACCGAGAATAATAATTCAATTTCTGTTATGTTTAGAAGTAAATTTTTAAACTTCTCACCAAAATGTTAGGTTATGTTATTGTTATGATTGAACTGAAGTGATTGTGGAAATTAAACTGATTGTCAGAAAGCAACATCAATTGGAAGTGATGCGCATCAGTTCATAATCACAACATTGTCAAATAGAACGCGTATCAACTGATTTTACATCAGTTTGGAAGTGATGCGGCTTCAAATAGAATGGGCTACTGTTGTGATTTTGAACTGACGCGCATCACTTCCGACTGATTTTGAACATAACAGAAAGTGAATTATTGTCCTCGGTTCTCATTGCTAGCAATGAATAATTCATATTTAGAGACCGGATTATATGCAACATAAAAACGTTGTTATATGCATGCAGATATGCATGAAAAATACTTGAAATATGCACAAAAATAGGTGAAACTTCTGCCGTCCCATTAATAAAACTCTCGATAGGAAGGAAATCTTCGAAACCTGGATTTCCTTTCAATATCCTTTCAAACTTTTCTTGAAGTTTATTTGGAAATGCCAATGGCAACGTGGAGTTCATTTGGCGTATTTTACTCATTATTTGGATACTTTCGTAGCGCGCGGCTACTAATACTGCGTTCCGGAATGCGATAAAAGTGATTCGCAAATCTGACAAAAGTCACAATTATTAGTATTATTACTCAAAAGACCTCATATTTTGTGGAATTTGGTCGGATTCAGCACTTTTATCGCATTTCGGAACGCAGGGAAGAAAATATGTACCGAAAATATGCATCATAACTGGATCTTAGCTGAAATAATCAAATACCGCTGAAAATGTCTTAAAAAGGCAAATGCATATAATCCGGTCTCTATTCATAACAACGAGTGCTATATCGTTTTTCTCGCATATCTGTAATTTTCGAATTTCCAAGGAAAGGTTCGACTAGCTGATGACGAATTCGTGGTCAAATTCATTTCTCTTTCTTGAGGCTGTTCGAAAACACGATAACTTTCGAAGGAATTGTCCTAGAGACTTGAAATTGTCAGGGAAGGTTCGGTCCCTAAATGTCGCGGTTCGTTAACCAGCAAAATCGTACAGGGTATTCTATAAAATATGGCCATTTAAAACTTTTGCTCCTTAATATCTCAGACAGAACAAAACCGATCGAAATAAAATTCTGCGGCCACATGCACGATACTCATAGAAGCCTCATACGAAATTTTGTAACCATAGTGTTAACAGAACCATAGAAATTCAATCGAAATGTTGTAGAGAAAAATCCTAATATGTACTTCCAGAATAAAATATCCGATTCGAATGAAATTCAATTTAAAGTTGAAGATTGTTATACTAAATGTTCATGCAACATTTCGACATAATCGCATAATCAGAACCAAATATGATCTTCGGCTCATTCAGGACAATATTTTCCATTTTAATTGAAACATTCACTCTTTCCTTTTATACGGATCTGCATAAACAGATATCGCCACCAATTTAGTAAGGATTAGTACGAATTAGTGGATAAATATCGTAGCCGCAAATAGACCTTATATTTGAAATCGAAAAACATCCTGCAACATATGGTACTTGATCCTTTCTCCATTAAAATTAATCATACATCAATTATATCTTGTATGAACATCGATTTGTTATTATTAACTAGCTGTAATACAACAATCCGTACAAATAAAGTTTTGTTTACATTCATATCTCTTGGACTGATATTGGTTTCGATCGGCACCTGTTAATTTTCGTTTATTATTCCATTTATGTATATGCAGTATTTATCTGGGTGCGTCCTTCATTTTATATTCACTCGAATCTTCGAAATTTCGATTTCGAATTATAAAGGGTGCTTTTAGAGGTATAGAACTTTAAATTGCAATAAAACAATGGTGGATTATTTGATTGACATGAATTTTATTTATCCGAAAGATAATCTTGTAGCATTACATTTTAAATATGATTTCTGGCATATGACCTCCACGACTGGCTCGGATGTAGTCCAATCTGGACGTCCAATTTGCGATTACTTTTTCCAACATATGTGAACGTATATCGGCAATAACACGGCGAATATTGTATTCCAAATGGTCATGCGTTTGTGGCTTATTCGCTTAGACCAATGACTTTACATAGCCTCACAGAAAGTAATATAGCGGTGTTGAATCACAAGATCTTGGAGGCCAATTCACAGGTCCAAAACGTGAAATTATAGGCGGTCACCAAACGTGTCTTTCAATAAATCGATTGGAACCACAGCTCCTGGACATCATGGTTGTTCAATTCAGGAATAAAATAGTTAGTAATCATGGCTCTATACCGATCACCATTGACTGTAACGTTCTGGGCATCATCGTTTTGAAGAAGTACGGACCAATGATTCCACCAGCCCATAAAGCGCATCAAACAGTCAGTTTTTCTGGATGTAACGGTGTTTCGACATACACTTGAGGATTAGCTTTACTCCACTTTGTTTGTTGACGTAGCCATTCAACCAGAAGTGCGCTTCATCTCTAAGCAAAATTCGCTTATGAAAATCGGGAACAACGGCAATCTCGTTTCGGGCCCATTCGACGAATCTACGCCTTGCTTGATGATCGTTTGGCTGCAATTTTGTAAGCACGCAAATCAAGATCCTTCTGCAAAATCCTTCCATAAAGTGGATGGACACAGATCCAATTCCTGTGCTCGATGGCGGATGGACCCATTCGGGTCTTCCTCATTGCTACGCTCTACAGTAGCAATAGCTTCTTCTGTCAGGCGTCTCTGGGGATGCGAGTAAACGTAGTGCGAAAACGTTCCATGGTTAATCGAATTAACTGCTTTGATGGACGATTTTGTCAACGATAAAATAGACGTAGTGCGCGATACGTATTCCGCACGGAACCATTATTTTAGAAATAAAATTGAACTATTTGCAAGCGTTGTTCAGGCGTGAGTAAATTCTTGATGAATTGCCAAAGCAAACTGAGAATCAATCACTTGAGAGCTGTTAAATCGATCGCCATCTTGAACAGTAATGCCAACTTAAAGTAGATCCTTCTTCCTGAGCATGATCCGAAAAAAAAATCCGAAGTTCCCAGCATGAATAAACCTAGATCGATTCAATATTTACCTAAAATATCTACTTCTTCCACAAACATTACACCCAATGTTACCCAAATATTAACATGTATCCAATTTGTTCCAGGTAAGACCAGGACCAAGGATAAATACCGCATAGTCTATACAGACAACCAAAGAATCGAGCTAGAGAAGGAATTTACCTTCCAAAACAAATACATAACCATCAGAAAGAAGAGCGAGCTTGCCTCCAGTCTTGGCCTCTCAGAACGCCAGATAAAAATCTGGTTCCAAAACAGAAGAGCCAAGGAAAGGAAGCAGCTGAAAAAGGCAGAAGAGGAAAGGAAAGCTCGCTTGGCAAGGCAGTTCAACAACTACCCTGGCCTTATGCAAGAAGCCATTGAAAATCCACAGATTGTCAACAACCCATTGCCACATGGTTCATCACGTCATGTTCTTCAAAATCTGCAGGCTGCACCAATAAATGTTAGTGCAAGTGGTGGTCTTTTGACACCACCAAGTGGCAGCCAGGATATCCTCCAACCGAGCTGCTCCTACGGGCATAATCCACCACACCAGCTGCCCCCACATATGAAGGACGACGATGACCAAGGTACCACCGGTTGATCAGTTGTAAATGGACAGAACCAGTGAGAACCAGTGGTTTGAACTGAACCCCCTTGTTTTTCTCCAAGAGTTATGGTGTCCGGTTCAAAATTACTCGTATCTCAATTTTCTCAGTGCAATAGTTTTGCAATTTACTCCGCAAGTTAAAAATTGTAGCTACTTTTAGTACCTACCTCTACATAGGTACCTCTACATTGGTAAGAAACGTGAGTTCAATAGATTCGTTTTGGAATAATATCTAGAAAAACGAAAATTATCGATTTTCATAAACACTGATAGTTATCAATAGTTATTTTTCTGTGACGGGAAAAAATGTGACATTTTATATCTCTTGACAGTTCACAAAATATGACTTTTTACGAAATTACTTTTTTCCCTGTCAAAAAAATGATTCTCTATGTAACCGGGAAAAAAGTACCCACTTTTTTCCCGGAGAAAAAAAGTAATTTCTTGAGCAGTTATATTTCTTTCACTATTAATGGTTATTCATTATACAAAGGAAAAAAGTATTAGATTTTAGATCGAGGCAAAAAGCCGAGAGCAAAAATCTAATATTTTTCCCGTGTATAATACACTATTTTTTTCTGTGACAGGAAAAACGACCATTTAATAGTGAAAGAAATATAACTGTTAACGAAATTACTTTTTTTCCCGGCTACATAGAGAATAATTTTTTTGACAGGGAAAAAAGTTATTACGTAAAAAGTCATATTTTGGGTCCTGTCAAGAGATATAAAATGTCACATTTTTTTCCGTCATAAAAAAAATTAAACCCTTTTTTCTTTTTTTTTTTCGTTAACAACTTTCGAAATTTTTATATGTAAATTTGAACCGTCCGTCCATTTCATTTGTTCTAGATGATGTAACGAATCTATCGAGCTTCACGAACTTGTTTGAACTTGTCGCTAGCTCTAACTCGTTTTTAACTTGCGGACTAGATTGCATTATGTGCAATTTATATATTTGATTGTTTGTTTTACAGTATTAGTACGTTTTCTCTCTATCTTTTTGAATTGTTGAATATCTATTAACCGATTTTATCTTCTGAAGCGTGTTTTCAAAGAAGTCTTTCAAGAACAACGGGATATACGCGAAAAAAATCGGTTTTTAAATGGAAAGTCGAGTTAAATTTCTCGAAAAATAATTTGCATCGGCCGGGAATCGAACCCGGGCCGCCCGCGTGGCAGGCGAGCATTTTACCACTGAACCACCGATGCTTGTAGTTTAGTGGTAGAACAGCTCGTACATTCTTTCCAACGATTCGTTTCCGAAAAGTTAAAATATTTTGATATTGTTATCAAAATATTTCAAGAAATCGTACTATGATAAATTTCTTCCAAATTTCTGATTATTTGAAGATTTTTGCACCCATCTCCAGGTCATTCTCGACCTTCGTCATCGCATCGAAGTTTTTCGCGCACGCTAATTTTATCAAAAAATTTTAAGAGCAAAACAACGGCACTTTCATAACGTGATTATCTACATTTTATTCATTCTTTTCAATTATGACTGAATTTGAAGTTCGTCTCGGGAATTTACGTATAATCAATTAGATTACAACTATTTTTCTACTTCTTTGAGAAAACGCTTGAAAAAGATTAAATCGAAATTGAATATATGTAAATAATATGCAATATTGTAAATAATTGTAATTTATTTTTGCTATTTAGCTTAGGAATGAATATTATGAAGTGGATAAATTCAATCCATATTAATATTTATAAATGTTCATATTAATTTTACTTACTTACCTACTTAAAAATCTATATTTATATTGTTTTGTGACATAATCGTAAAGTAATATGAACAAAATAAATATTATTTGTTGTGTTTAGGACATTGCAATTATTGATGATTGATGATAGCTTTAACTGTGAATCGAGCTGTTGGAAGTGTAGTTTTTTTGCTCTGACAGCTTGGTTATGACCTCGAGATGCCTTGGGTCCTATTTTAAAATTTTATTTATTGAACCACAAGTTTTGGAGAAGACCCTCTATTATCCTCCGCATATTCAAAATATGCACATTTTTTAGTTTTTAAGGTCGTTTCAAATGTAGTATTTAAGGTACTTAGTTTTTAAGGTTTTTAATTCGAATTATGTAATAATATTTTGTGAAAATTATACTCATTTGAATAAAGTCATATGGTATATTTAAGGTTTTCATTTTGTTGCATTTATTTTTTCAGGAATTTCTAAAAATCCAGCAGGAAAAAGTTTCAAGCAGAATGGATGAATTTTACATAATTTTAGCTTGCTATTGATTAACAAAATCAAAAATTTCATGACAAATTAAATTCGACGAATGATTTGTGTACTTGTCAATACAGTGAAACTTCCTTATAACGAACGTCTGTATAACGAATTTCATACAAGACCTTGCACCTTGAATCCAAATTCCATGTTAAAAATACCCTCTAAAACGAAGTGAATTCTCTCTATAACGAAATATTAAAAGAACATCCCTCTTTGAATGGGTATTAATAAGAAGGTATAAGGGTGGGTTTTTTCCGAAATATTTCCGGACGTACGTAATACATCCCGACCTGCAACTAAATCATTACGGCGGGCAGAGAGATCCTTCTGAAACAGTTTCAAATACACCCCTGGCTGTTTGGTTTCAATCTAACCATTACGCTAGTGTGAAAAGTTGTGTGAAAATGTTGGAAAGGAAGTGCTTAAATTTGAATAATAAACTTAAATTTATCAATGAAGTCGACCGCGACATTGCCGACTATAGAGACAAATTTTCTGAATAACAAAATTTTTTTATAACGAATTTTTTGCGGATTTACCGCTTTCGTTATAGGGAAGTACCACTGTATAAGAATTGTTTTATGTTCATGATATACAAGTTGGGACTTCCAAGCTTCAAAAACTTATCCGGTATTTCCTGCAAGAACTGTTGATAAGCATATTTAAATCAATAGAAGTAAAATAGATTATAATGAACTTGAAACGTAAATAAATGTGACCACTACTACAGAAAAACAACAAGATTTTGAGGACATCACATGGCAGTGTGATAAAAAATTGCTGTTGAGAGCAAATTGGTCCATAACACCTGAAATTTTTCTTATTTTTGATAAAACGGTTCATTTTCGAAAGTTGCGATTAACAAATTATTTGATAGAAATCCATCTAATCGAGAAATCAGAAGTTTATTAAAGATTATATAAAGGTGTTATCATCTGTGATAAATATGACGTATTAAAGAAGGATAATTCGCATTGCAGAAAGGCAGTTCTTGAACTTTGAATTAGGTATCGAAAAATACAGAAGAATCAAACAAAATGAATGAGTATGTTGGACTATGAAATATGAAACTTTCATTAGGTATTGGACGATATTGTATTTATGCATATTTGATAAGAACAAAAATTACAGTAAGTACATATAATCCTTATTTGTACCATTTTATTCTTTCCCTTTCAGTATAATAAATTTTCAGTAACCAATTCATTTGTAAAAAATAAAAGTTGAAATATTTGATTAAGAAAAAACACTAGAATGATATTCTGAATTTAGTATGAAACAAAAAGTACCATAAGTTAATAGGAATAATCTCAGTCATCAATATTCTTTGCTATGATTCAAATGAAAAACAAAATATGTAACGAATCTTATCTTATCATAGTAATAATAAATAGAATTACATTAGAAATTTTTATGTCTCTTTTAAAAAATTAAGATAAAATATGTGCTAGAATTCAACAAACTTTTAAAAAGTATGAGTACCTAGTATCTTCATTAATTTGGTTCCTTATTTTGAAAATTCAAACTATTTTTTCAATGAGAGTAATTCCGAAACAATTCAAATAAAAATACAGTGGAACCTATAACGAAAGCGCAAAATCCGCAAAAAAATTCCTTATAAAGAAGTTTTGTTATACAAAAAATTTGTTTCTATAGACGGCTATGTCGCGGTCGATAAATTGATAAAGTCATCCAAACTTAGGCACTTTTAGACATTTTCGCACAACTTTTCACAAAAGCGTAATGGTTGGTTAGATTTAAACCAAACAGCCCACCCTTATACGTTCTTACCAATACCCATTCAAAGAGCGATGTTCTCTGAATATTTCGTCATAGAGAGAATTCACTTCGTTTTAAAGGGCGTTTTTAACATGGAATTTGAATTCAAGGTGCAATGTCTTGTACGAAATTCGTTATACAGAGAAATTCGTTATAGGGAAGTTCCACTGTAATTCAAAGCTGTAGATCATTCTTTTCGAATCTATTTCTCAACTGAATTCATAATGTAGTTCCATCTTTTTCAAACAACAAAAATAATAACTCAAAAGAATTAATTGTCCTTGAATAATCAACTCGGTACAAGAAAGGTGAAATTTCATTCAGAAATGTAATAAACCCAGATTTCTCGGATACCAAGGTGATGTTATTTTTTCGAAAAGATAACCATGAAAATCCGTGTCAATATGAAACAATATTTTAAATTTAGTGCAGGTCTTATCCCGCAGAGCTACAACAAATATGAATTGTTTGAATATTAATAATGAGCACATTCTTAGACAAATTTAATCACGATTTTATCTGAGCGAGATTAAAAACAAAACGGCTGTTCAAATAGGTACAGTGATTAAGCCAGACGTAGACGTTTAAGCGTTTCGAAATTGCTTAACGAAAGAACCGTTGACTTTTAAGATGAACCAATTCGAATTATTGCAAATAAAGAAATGTTTTTGTATTATTCTACTGAAATATTTTGATAAATCAATACATTTTTCTCACATGTTAACGAAGGTTATATAGTCCGTTCACAAAAGGTTGAGCTGTCGGTTGGAAATGGAAATTTAGCATATTCCACTGCGTATATTAAAATTTTAGGTTATGTTAATTATTTTCTTGTCAGACTGATACGCAATGTTGTCAATATTGCATAGAGTTGTCTGATAACTCGCAAGCTCGTCGGACGAGGCCGAGTACATTCGGCAACGTTGACTTTATTTTACGTTATGACAGCAAATACTGCCAACTTCAGATAAATAAACAAACGCCTACTATACCCTCAAACTTTCGTGAACGGACTATACATCGTATTTACCGTAGATTGTGTAAAGAAATAAAAGCACTGCCTATTGAAGTTAAAAATGAGGAAGGACCGTGAAAAAATCAAGGAGGTGTTTTTTGGGCGCTTGTTCATTGAGGAGCAATAAAACTATTACCCTCGAAATTTTGTACTTATAGGACTCAAGATTGATGAATGCAAAATCTCAGCACAATCTGAATTATTATATCCAGGAAATCGAAGGTGATTTTAATGTGTACGAAATTGAGCATTAATGGCTCATTTTGATGCTCAATTTTTTAGCCATTTTAATGTGCAATCCTCATGGAAACCGTGAACAACTACATATTCAGAAGCACTACGAGAAATGTTAAAACTCTACCGGAACATAGAAATATAGAAATTCAATTCAATGTCAAATATACGTCTTGTGCAAAATGAGAATGTATTTCAATCAAGAATTAATACACTCTTGATGTTGAGATCGTCGGAAAATCTTGTAATCAACGCGGTTATTAATCTAGCGACTAATGGTCTCGACTATTAACGCGTTCGCTCCGCTCACGCATTAAAATATCTCGACCATTAGTCGCTGTTTTTAATAACCTGGTTGATTAAATAACTATAAATCATTATTTTTTTCGAATAATTCAGAATTTGTCAATTCAATCGATCTGAAATTTTGCAGTAAAATGTTTAACTCAAAACAGTAAGCAAAATTTTCTGAGAGTTGCTTTAGTTAAACTAAATATTTATCGCAAAAAATTTAATATTCTAATGAAAAAACTTACGATTGAAATGAAATCGAGATAAGTGAATGATCAAGCAAAATTTTAAAAGGATTGTGAAATGAAAACCATAAAATTTTGCTACTTTTAGTTAGATTTATACTTCGTAAGAAACAACTTCGGAAATTTTCAGGGTAGATCAAAGATAAAAGAAAGATTAATTCATGAAAGAATCAAGAATACAATCAAAAGTTCCCAGGTTGTTTAAATTTAACATAACGTTTTTTTGATATGAAGACGTTTACAAAAGCGTCTGATGATGTTTCAATAAAAATTGATATATTTTTTTTGGAATGGCTTTACAATATTTCTCTGATATCGAACCATAAAGAACGTATCTCTCTCGCAATACCTATTAGCAAAGAAAAATGTTAATGAGCAACTTACATGTCTGCGAATGATACAAGAGCAAAAAAATGTTTATGTTTGTTTGAAGAATAAACTAGGAAATCAAATCTCCCCCATAAAGAGGGTTTTCCAATGAGAGGTGTTATTTTGAATAGCCCGCTATTTCGGTAGATGTCACCTTAGAAGGTGTCATTTTTTAGACATTTGGCAAATAGAAACTACGTCATTAATGAAAAAAGAACGATACACGCTTCAAGAACGCATTGAAATTATTAAATTCACTATAAAATTGGTGAAAATTTGGCAGAGACGGTTCGTAAAACTCGAACATTTTTGAGTCGTCGTGAAGCACCTTGTCCGACCGCAATAAAGAAATTACTGGAAAAATTCGAGCTGTTGGAACAATTAAGTGATGTGAATAATAAAACCCGTGCACGTCGCTCAAGAACAGCCGAGAATTCTGCTGCTGTAGTCGAAAGTGTTGAAGAAAACCCAGGTTTGTCCATTCCTGGTCGTTCTTTGGAATTAGGCATTCCACAAACGGCATTACACACAACACCGCATTTTCCATAAAGATTTGAGTCTTAAGGCTCAGTTTACAAGCCGCTACGTGCCACACAAGCAACAAAACCATTGGTCTTTTGCGGAAAAATTTTCCGGACCGTGAGAGGTGATCACAATTGGCCACCGAGATCTTGTGATTTTACACCTTGCGACTTCTTCCTTTGGTGCCACGTGAAAGAGAAGTCTACGCCAATAGCCCAGCTTCGATTCAAGACCTCAAAGATGGAATTCGTGAGGCTATCGAGGACATAGGGCAGCCACTTTGCGATTTGGTTATGAAAAATTTTCATTGAAAGGATATGGTCCTGTAAGTGTGGTCGTTGTGGTCATTTTGCCTGATGTTATTTTCCACTATTAACGGCATAGTTTCTTTCTTCTTCTTTATAATGAAATAACATCCGATCATTTATATTGAAAAATGGCATTTTTTCTTGAATATCAAATAACATATCTTATTGGAAAACCTTTTATTTCAACAAGCGATAATTAGCCCTGAATATCCAATTCATTTTCAGAAAAATGATAAATTTATATGTGTATTCCCACAAGAAAGATATATCGGTAATAAAGATTGACTAGATTTGAAAATTTTTAACAATTCTGACAGAGGAGGACCACTTTAATGTTTTTAAACAGTTTGTGTTCATTTAAATTCAAGACCTGGCCTGATGATGGAATAATTCCGAAATCGATAGCCGAAGATTTTAATAACATAATATGTGTTTTAATATATTTTATTTTACACTTCTTAATCTCGAGAGAACATTATTATATGTGTATATTGAAGTTAACAATAAGTCGAGAAGATAACAAAGAATTGAGATTTGAACAGCGGTAAATATTTTTAATTGTGACAACTTGTGACAAAATTATATCAATTACATCGTTCTGAAACAAGATACGAGAACTCATTTAAAAGCACCCAAAACTCCTTCATTCGATCAAACCCACAAAAACCGTTTCCTTTGCACCCTGCTCCATTTTGTCGATCGAAAAAACTGCCTTAATAAGCCTCGATCGGTCCAAAACCCACTCCGACCATTTTACACCTTCTTCTGGCGATAATTTCCGAGAAAGTGCACCCAAATTGGACGTCAACCGCCTCCATTCAGGCCTAGACGGATTCGGAGGGCCATAATGACCCTTTCGGCGGCCCTTTGCTGTCGACTCGCCCGAGGCCATCTTCGACCTGAAATGAAGACGTTTCAAATGTTTCAATGAGATGCACCGTCATAAAGTTTATTGTAATGGAGATAACAGGAATGCCTTGGACGTCTCTGGGTCTGGGTCTTGTACCAGAGGATGGTCCTTTTCTGATGGTTTGCTGAATGGGACAGGTCCACCGACAAAGACGGGAAAAAGGTGATTCTGAGACCGGTACTTGCAGGTTGACAGTGGGGTTTTGTTGGATTTATTGGCGTATTTACGTTTTGATGTTTTCGAGTGGTAATTATTCTAATTTTTGGAATTACTGGTGATGATCTCTCGCCATTGCGAAAGCTTGATACCTTAGATTCCTACTACTGTTAATGGAAGAAATCGTATTGGTAATTTTAGGGAGTTTTACTATGAATGAAATGGAAAAATAGTTGTGGAACTTAACCCCCTTAATAATCTTATGTACAGAGTACTTAATATTCAACAAATTGATAAAGGGTTTTCCAATGGATATTTCGATATTCAAATAAAAATATCATTTTTCAATAAAAAGATCAGATGTTTATTCATTATAAAGAAGAAGCTATGCCGTAAATAGTGGAAAATAACATCAGCAAATGACCACCACGACCACGCTTACAGGACCATATCCATTTAATGAAATTTTCCATAACCAAATGGCAAGTGGCTGTCCTATGTCTTCGATAGCCTCACGAATTTCATCTTTGAGGTCTTGAATCGACGCTGGGCTATTGGCGTAGACCTTCTCTTTCAAGTGGCCCCAAAGGAAGAAGTCGAAAGGTGTTAAATCACAAGATCTTGGTGGCCAATTATGATCATCTCTTCCAGGGATAACACGGTCTGGAAACTTTTCCCGCAAAAGATCAATGGTTTCGTTCGTCGGCTTGAGTTCTTGTGTTAACTGAACTTTATAAACTTTAAGACCTAAATCTTTATGGAAATACATTTGTGGAATGCCTAATTCCAAAGAACGACGAAGAATGGACAAACCTGGATTTTCTTTAACAATTTCTGCTACAGCAGCAATATTCTTGGCTGTTCTTGAGCACCAGCACGGGTTTTATTCTTCACATCACTAACTTGTGACTCGAATTTTTCCACCAATTTCCTTATTGCGGTCCGACAAGGCGCTTCACGACGACCTAAAAATGTTGGGCTTTACGAACCGTCTCTGCCTATTATCACCATTTTTATAGTGAATTTCAATAATTTCAATGCGTTCTTGAAGGGTGTATCGTTCCATTTTTATTGATGGCGTAGTTTCTACTTGTCAAATGTCAAAAAATGGCAGTTTCAAACGTGACATCTACCGAAATAGCGAGCTTCTCAAAAAAAACACCTCTTATTGGAAAATCCTTTCGTTAGATGGTTACTGGTTTTTGAGTTGTTTTTGAAACTACCTACCTGATCATTATGCAAAAAGTAGATAGAAATAGTAATACATTACTTCACTGATAACAACTGGCATGCCACTGTTGAGAATTTTAGGTATGTATTTTTTGTTTACATTATAGCATTATATATTCAACTTATGGAACATTCCTACGCTTTAAAAATAAAAGCCACTCTTTCATAAAAGCACGAACAAAATCTTCTGCCTGTTTTTGGAATTTCCTATATACCTAATCCTTTAAATTTCCAATAGCCAAATGGTATGCCTTACCATTTGGCATTGCCTTGTATTCTTTATTGAATGGTATTACTTTCCAGAAGCTTGGGTTATTATGTTACAGTAGCAATATTAATCCAAAAGATTTAGGGACTTCCAAATTCTCTTTCAAAAGAACCTAACCATCTGAAATCATGGTTTCCCTTTGGAAATGCCAAAATTCCTGGAGCATTGTAACAGAAGCCTGAGTATTAGCTTATTGACAGTGTAATTCTTTCAGTATCTAGGTATAGAAATTCGTTGTTGACTTACTTCAAACATTTATGGTGCTATTCAGTAAGTGATTTTATATCCATATTATGGACACTCTGTATGAGACATCTTTATTAGTTTATTATTGGAGTTATTTATACAATGAAGGAAATGAATATGGCAATAATACATATTCTCATATACAAATGTGTTATACTTAGCTGATATTTTAAGATAAAGATATGATTATTATTATTAATTAACATAGGTTCAAAGGGGCCCACTCACTAAGAAGGAAGAATGCGCAGTTAAGTATCTGCACGTTTGCTGTAAAGCAAACGTGTTCATTCATATTTCCCACACACATACACTTTTGCGTGTTGGTTTGGATGTGCGACAAGCGTGAGATGACGTCGAAAAAAGATCTGATGTTAATGGCAGTGGCGTGTGTTGTTATTTAGGAAAAAATGTCCAATGTATAAATAGGGAACCCGACACTGTATTGCTAAAAAAATGAAACGTGCACAGACTTGTTGCCCATACACGGTCGTTTTTGGTCATTCTTTCACGTACGGTGAACAATGCACACGCCAAAATCAAAACTATCTTGATTCCGACGGAGATAATTGCGCATTCCAATTTACGCCATACACACACTGTTTTAAACTGTACCCCGTACAACGCGCATTCAAGTCTTCGCGCTTTCCTCTTAGTGAGTGGGCCCTTTTACACAAGGTGGATCATCAACAATTTGTCATACGGGTTTTCGATATTTATAGCCATTAAGGTATATTATCATATCATCTTTGCGATCGCAGAAAACGAAGAATATTCTAAATCTGTAAATAATGGTAGACTTTGATAGAACAGGGTTGAGAATCAGATATACAAAGCAAATGTTTCTTTTGTTTTGAAATTTAAAAGTTCAATATAAACAAAATCAGAGTCCTACTTTTTTTAGGGGCACTAAAACGCAAGTAACGCAACAAATATTATTTCTTCATAAACTAAGATCCATAGCATAGGAAATTTTTTAAGAACTAAATCGCATTCATCTTATAGCCGCAAATATCTTAAAAATCATAAGAATAACCAGAGTTTGGCTAATATTTATAAACAGCAAAGGGAAATACAGTGGAACTTCCCTAGAACGTCTGTGTAACGAATTTCCCTGTATAACGAATTTCGTATAAAACATTACACCTTGAATCCAAATTCAATTCCATGTCAAAACACCCTCTAAACGAAGTAAATTCTCTCTATAACGAAATATTCAAAGAACATCACTCTTTGAATGGGTATTGGTAAGAAGGTATATAATTGGTGCGGGTTTCCGAAATTTTTCCGGACGTACGTAATAAATCCCAACCATCATTACGGCGGTCAGAGAGATCTTTCTGAAACAGTTTTTGAATTGGTTTCAATCTAACCATTACGCCAGTATAAAAAGTTGTGTGAAAATGCCCAAAGCAAGTGCTTAAGTTTGAATGATAATCTTAAATTTATCAGCGAAGTCGACCGTGACATTGCCGATTATGGAAACAAATTTTCTGTATTACGAAAATTTCTTCATAACGAATTTTTATTCCGGATTTAGCGTTTTCGTTATAGGGAACTTCCACTATACAGGGTGTTTCATTGGGAAAGGGAAATACTTCACAGGTGCATAGGTGGCACCAAGGCGGTTCTAGAGACACCCCGTTTATTGGGTCTCACTGTCTTTGTAGCCGAGATAGAGGGTGTTTTATGAATTTTGCCCGTTTCTTCCTGAGGCCGTACCAGACGAACCACCCGGTATATTTTCTTCATATTTTGCAAATATGTTCCTGATTGAGAGCTCAAACATATCATGCAATAATCGCCCCAAAATCGAGGTCCGGGTTAACAAAACATTATGAATCGTTTGAATACTCGAAACAACACCCTGTACATCGGAATTTTGAAAATCTGTTTTAATATTCGGAAACACCACCAAAAACTAAACTGAGACGTATACTTCAAATTTTCGCGCAGAAAGTTTTACTGCACAAATTTTCAAGGTAAATGTGAAGTTTTCAGGAACTTGGATACCCGAAAGTGGTTTGAAGTGACTTTAACAATGAATTATCAACAATATTGAATCCATAATTATTTCAACATTATTCTGTAATTCATTTTCACATTGGTTTTCCTTTTTATAGCCGTATACTTGAAAATCCAGGTCCGGGTTAACGAAAAATTATGAATCGTTTGAATACTCGAAACAACCCCTATACATCGGAATTTTGAAAATCTGTTTTAAAATTCGAAAATACCACTAAAAACTGAACTGAGACGCAGATAGTTTCAATGTACAAATTTCAACGTAAAAGTGAAGTGTTTAAGAACTTGGATACCTGAAAGTGGTTTGAAGTGACTATTAACAATGAATTATCAAAATATTGAAATCCATAATTATTATACGTAATAATGCAACTCACTTCTCATAAATGAAAACTAATGTGGAAATGATTACAAAGTAATATTGAAATAATTATGGATTCAATATTGTTGATAATTCATTGTTAAAAGTCACTTCAAACCAGTTTCAGGTATCTTAGTTCTTAAAAACCTCACTTTTACGTTGAAAATTTGTGCATTGAAACTATCTGCGCGAAAATTTGAAGTGTACGTCTCAGTTCAGTTTTTAGTGGTATTTTCGAATTTTAAAACAGATTTTCAAAATCCCGATGTACAGGGTGTTGTTTCGAGTATTCAAACGATTCATAGTTTTTCGTTAACCCGGACCTGGATTTTCAAGTATACGGCTACAAAAAGGAAACCAATGTGAAAATGAATTACAGAGTAATGTTGAAATAATTATGGATTCAATATTGTTGATAATTCATTGTTAAAGTCACTTCAAACCATTTTCGGGTATCCAAGTTCCTAAAAACTTCACTTACCTTGAAAATTTGTGCAGTAAAACTTTCTGCGCGAAAGTTTGAAGTAAACGTCCCAGTTTAGTTTTTAGTGGTGTTTTCGCATATTAAAACAGATTTTCAAATTCCGATGTACAGGGTGTTGTTTCGAGTATTCAAACGATTCATAATTTTTTGTTAACCCAACCTGGATTTTCGAGGCGGTTATTGCATGATATGTTTGGGCTCTCAATTAGGACCATATTTGCAAATATGAAGAAAATATACCAGGTGGTTCGTCTGGTACGACCTCAGGAAGAACGGGCAAAATTCATAAAACACTCTGTATCTCGGCTACGAAGACAGTGAGACCCAATAAATGGGGTATCTCTAGAACCGTCTTGGTGCCACCTATGCACCTGTGAAGTATTTCCCTTCCCCAATGAAACACCCTGTATATACGTTAGGATATTTTCCTCATTTTCGTGACAGGACCTATCTATATTCATCATTGATCTAAGATTGGCATTAACAGACAGGTTTACCAGAACAATCTGTCAGATTACATGTTACTCCTTGTCAACATAATCTCCAAAACAAATCCACAAACAAAATTTTGCGCCCCAAAAACCACTCTCCGTTCTAGGAATCAATTTCCGTTCCAAACTCTCTTCCTTCCTTTCTACACCATTTCGACATTCGCAAAAATGAAAATAAAGAACCCTCCCGTATGATTTACTGCCCAACTCCAATAAACCACGTACCGCACTGTCCCAGCTCCATTGTCAACCCAAAAAATGATGTCGCCCATTCACAGCGTCACTCTGCGCGCCATATTTCACTAAGGACCGAACCCTGTCCCTGAAGATGTTCAAAAACGCCGAAACGTCCAAAACCATTGGTCGCAAAACCTACGAATTTTAGCGGAACGAAGGAGGCTTTGGCGCTACCGCCGATATATTGGGTCGCTGCAGAAACCATTGTACCGATTTCATGGTTGTTTATGAACGCCCTGTGGAGCTGTCAACGGCTGACGTAGGTTGTTAACGCGATGATGTCAATATTTAACGTTTCTGATGGTGGTATGGACAAATGGATGTTGACGTGTGCAAGATTCATTAGGGATTTAGGTTTTGGAACGTTGGCTACTGTTGAAAACGATTTGTTTTGGTGAAGATGTCAATTATTGGGCAAATAGGGGTGTAGAGGTTTGATGAATGACTCTGTGAGGATTTGGATGATGGAAAGTTAGGGATTTTCATTCTGATCGCTTGTTCTTTGAAACATTGTGTTACAGGGTTTTGCAATAAGAGGTTTTATTTTGATACTCAAAGAAAAATGCCATTTTTCAATATAAACGATCGGATGTTTATTTCATTATAAAGAAGAAGCTATGCCGTTAATAGTGGAAAATAACATCAGGTAAATGACCACCACAACCACGCTAACAGGACCTTTTAATGAAATTTTCCATAACCAAATCGCAAAGTGGCTGCAAGTGCTCACGAA
Source organism: Propylea japonica (assembly GCA_013421045.1). Lineage (NCBI taxonomy): Eukaryota > Metazoa > Arthropoda > Insecta > Coleoptera > Coccinellidae > Propylea > Propylea japonica. The sequence continues at coordinate 24,103,458 of CM024241.1, read as the reverse complement.
TTTCATCTTTGAGGTCTTGAATCGACGTTGGGCTATTGGCATAGACCTTCTCTTTCACGTGGCCCCAAAGGAAAAGTCGCAAGGTGTTAAATCTCAAGATCTCGGTGGCCAATTGTGATCACCTCTTTCGTTGCTTGTGTGGCACGTAGCGCCGCCTTGTTGGAAGTAAACGTTGTCCAGATCAATACTACCTAATTTCGGCCATAAAAAATCATTTATCATCTCACGATAGCGCAATTCATTCACCGTAATTGTTGCTCCAACCTCAGCAATATTCTCGGCTGTTCTTGAGCGACGTGCACGGGTTTTATTTTTCACATCACTAACTTGTCCCAACAGCTCGAATTTTTCCACCAATTTCTTTATTGCGGTCCGACAAGGTGCTTCACGACGACGACCCAAAAATGTTCGAGTTTTACGAACCGTCTCAGCCAAATTTTCACCACTTTTATAGTGAATTTTAATAATTTCAATGCGTTCTTGAAGCGTGTATCGTTCCATTTTTATTAATGGCGTAGTTTTCTACTTGTCAAATGTCAAAAAATTACAGTTTCAAACGTGACATTTACCGAAATAGCGGGCTATTCAAAATAACAAACTCTTATTGGAAAAACCCTTATTGTTTTGTGTAATTTTATACAGGATTCTAAAAAACCAAGTATCAATGTGTTGGAAACTTATTATAGACCTGAAAATAAGTTTAAAATTTCATATGAATAGGTCGTTCTGGATATACAGGTGTACCTGAATAACACCAAAAAATTAAAAGAGTGATTCCTCACATCCTCAGACGGATGGACGACCCCACAGATTTGAATTTGTCATTAGTGAGTCGAACCTCATCGTTTGAGACTTTTTTCGGCTCAAATTCAAAAATTACAGACATTTGGCTGAACGGTACAGCACTCGTTTGAGTAGAACGATCGCTTAATAAATCAAAAGTAACGATTCCAAGGACAAGAAATGGAATGCGAATTCTATGATTCCTGTCAAATCTGTAATAATTTATATCGTGTCGCGGGATTGCGTTCGAAATGCCACTGAACATTTGCTTAAATGGATCTGTGGACAATAAAGCGTGTCATAGAGAATGATGCCAATTGTCACCCCCCGACCCTCTGAATCATATTTTCGAAGAGATGGACCGCAAATGTTTCCTTGGGGACAGCTTACCGCTCCGATTCGGTATTGTCAGTTTTATTCCGACAACTTTATTAAAATGTTTATCCAAGAGGTCGGATTTCTACTACAACAATAAGAGATGAATGTCTGTGCAAGTAGAACAATTACGAGTTAATCAGTTGACATGCTTCTATGTTCTATCTATGAAATGACATCAGTGTTTAAATAGCACATATTAACATTCTATGGTAATAATAGACCACCGTGTTTTAGACCATCGAAATTACTGAACCTGGGAGTTGGACTAGACAATAGATTAATAGATATAAAATATTTTTAAAGAAATTAGATGAAGTGCTCAATATTTCTACTATTAAGATTTTGATGTACGAAATATCTCAAGATTGGGAAGTTATTGATATAAAGGATACTTTTTAAACCTTCCCTGACCCATTGGCAAATTGTTACGGACGAAGAAAATGTAAAGCCTTCAAAGTTAACTGCGTCATACAATTGAAGAAAAAACAACCAAAAGGTTCCCAAAAATTATCGCGATAAAAAACTGAAATCCGTGAGATCGAAAATTTCGTCTAAAGGTTGGTAGCCATTTCGAGATTCACGACTGATTGTTGGAATGAAATTTGAATGTGTAATGTTATAAAAATTTGAGAAAAGACCTGAGTTGGTGGTTTTGAGCGCTCGTTCATTGGTAGATCAATGAGACTATTACAACATAGGTACTAAATTCATATTAAATATATGAGAGCAAAATCTCAACAGAACTGGAACCATATTCGGGATATTTTTCGAAAAATGAGAGATCTTGGATAACCATCAATTAAAAATATCTAAATTCTATGTTCTCCCTTATAGTCCCAGTATAAAACTTTCGATAAGAGAACAAATCTTCGAAACCTGGATTTCCCTTCAATATCCTTTCAAATTTTCTTGAAGTTCATTTGAAAATGTCAATGGCAACGTGAAGTTCATTTGGCCTATTTTACTCATTATTTGGATACTTCGTAGCGCGCGCTATGTATTAATACTGTTCCGTAGCGTTCCGGAATGCTATAAAAGTGATTCGCAAATCTGACAAAAGTCACAATAGGGATGTTGACTCATGTTACGAATTCATATGAAGTTTTCCTCATAGGAAATTTTTGCAATCCTAAGAAACCATTTTAGTGATCTTATTATTCTCGTTGAATTAAATAAAGCTGATTCAAATTATGTTATTTTATTATCAACTATCACGTGAGTGCGAACGCCAATCAGAGGTAATACGGATTGTGACGTCAAACTATCCGTATTGTCATTACAAATTCGAATGTTCTGTGCTCAGATCAACCAAAAACATTCATAGGACGGGTTCCACAAAACTCCAATCACCTTGATTATTGAAATGTCATCATTTCTCTGCAATTTTCAGTTCATTTTGACATAAACCATCGACTTACTTCAATATAAACGATTTGATTGCCAATCAAGCTTTGTGAAACCACGGTTTCTGTGACTTGAACCATAGTAAATATATAATATATCATATCTATGATTCGAACTCACGAAGTGAAAGCTGAAAGAGAACAGAATACCTAGTTCGTTACAAGAACGATAATCTACAATTTCCTTTATAATGGAGATAACCGAAGATAAATTCTCTTATGGTCGCAAGTTTCTTTGCTGAAAACAAGGATTTTTGTGCAGCGAGCTTAAAAACGTGAAATTGTCTTTGTAAGTAGCAGACTTTTAAACTCATATTTATTATTACAAATAAAAGAAGCACCTCATTCAGCATTTACAGACCGACCTATTCATTTTGAAGGCTTAGATTGAACTTTTCCACAAGGGATCGGACAAAATCAGTTCGCTTTGACAGAAGTCAAAGTATGTTCACTGGATTATGACGTAATCATCAGAACGTGACAAATTGAGCATTTCCACGGGAATTTTGAATTGTCTTTTCATTTACTCATTTTATTGGCAATTACTATATTTTTAAGAAAAAAGTAATTTTTTCGTGTTTGAATAGGGTTCATCTTTAAATAAAATAAATTCCAAAAAGTAGTCAACATCCCTATTATTAGTATTATTACTCAATAGACCTCATATTTTGAGGAATGTGGTCGGATTCAGTAGAAAGAGCGCTCAAAAACTCATTTGATGAGCAATAACAACAATAATTGTCAGTAATAAACTCACAGCTCATTATACGTCGGTTAAGCCGTATCGTGAGGACCCACCTTTAAGCCTCATATTTTGAGGAATGTGGTCGGATTCAGTAGAAAGAGCGCTCAAAAACTCATTTGATGAGCAATAACAACAATAATTGTCAGTAATAAACTCACAGCTCATTATACGTCGGTTAAGCCGTATCGTGAGGACCCACCTTTAAGCCTCACTCTCGATCTTTTCCCGAACACATGGCGGAACCATGGAGAGGCATTTTACGACTTCTAATCATTTTACAGCCCGGGCGTAAAACAATTAGCATCTGTAATTTCTTGCACTAATGATCAGATGCGTTCGATTTTGAATTCGTCTTCTTCTTCGGATTTTTCACACGTCTGCTTTAGAAATTTTTTCGAAAGCCATTCTTTTAATTGGACAGCGATGGATAGCAGCAGTTTTCGTGAGGTTCTGGCAAAATGCCAAATTCTGTTGGATAACGTTTGTTATTTTGTTGGTATGTCGTAAACTTGAGGAGTGATTGTTTTCACATGCATTGTTGAGCGAAAGGGGCAAGAACCTGAAGTTCATCGATATTTTGAACTCCTTGAGTTTATTCAACATAGAATTTTGAGATGCATAGAGGTTCCTCAAATTCGGTGGTGAATTCGATTGTTCAATTGAAGACGCCATCTTTAGGGGGCTGAATAAAAGTTATATGAAAGATCTACCCTATTTCTTGATAAGGAATCAACCCCCTATTTTTAGCGCACGTTCTGCTTAAAAGAGTTGCCCAAATGTCAGAAATTTCCGAATTTTCAGACGAAATTTGTTATGAAACGATAATGTTCGACCCTGAATTTTGTCCGTGAGGCCGTCTGTCAGTAAACACGATAACTCTCGAAAGGATTTTCCTAGAGACTTATCAACCAAATCAAATCGTACAGGGTGTTCCATAAAATATGGCCATTCAAAATTTTTGTTCATAAATATCTCAGACAAAACGAAACCCATCGAAATGAAATGTTGCGGCCATATCCAAGATGCTCATAATAAGCCTCATGCAAAATTTTGTGGTCATAGTGTAAATAGAATCATAGAATTTCAATTGGAATATTGAATAGAAGAAACTTCATCTTTCCATAAAAAATATCCGATTCGAATGAAATTCATTTTATAATAAAAGATTGATACACTGAATATTCATGCCGAATTTTGTGGCCATAATAATAACAGAACCATAGAAAATTCAATATAATATTGAAAAGAAGAATCTCTATATTTCCATAACAGAATAACCGATTCAAATGAGATTCATTATGTGAATCAAGACTGATATACTGAATGTTCATGCAAAATTTAAAAAGGATCGCATCATCAAAACCACAGAATTTAATTTTTGTAATTATTAATTTCTTACATATTCAATTTTTTAAATAATTTCCAGAATATAATTCCGATTGTGCTGAGTTCTGCATTTAAATATTTGGTATCAATCTCAATTCCATATAAAATTTTGAGGTAATAGTCGTATTGCTCCACCAAAGAACGAGCGCTCAAAAGCTCCTGCTCAGGGCTTTTCTTAAATTTTCTTATATTGAGTCATGTACGAAATTTTGAGGTAATAACATTATTGACCCATGCACGAACGAACGAGGGCTCTAAAGCACCTGTTCAGGGCTTTTCTCAAATTTGTTCAATATTATATACTATATTGAATATTGATGCAATTGAAAATAATTGATCTTTAAGTATAAAAAGTCTTTTAATTATTTACAAAATATACAATCTTAAATCAATTCTAAATATTAGAAAAATCAGTTCTGTTAAGAATATCCATCATGAACGTAAAAAAGGAAATCAGTCGAATACAAAATTAACATTTCGTAAGACTAAACAATAGTGATTTTAAATTATAAATCATCAAAGGTGTCTTTAGTTCTTAATCATCTCATGCACTCTGACTCTGCTTGTTTTCTTAACTTCCTGGATTGCCACATCAATTTCCCTTTCTGAACTATTTTCCATTCTTTTCTCCATCTCGTTAAGGATGAAATCGATGTTCCTTTTCCAAATATTACGAAGGGAAATCCAAATTTTTCTTTGTAACTAGAAAATTAATGGAAATTATAAATATGCCTTTCTATGGTTTTGATCAGAGAAACTCAATGACAAGAGTCATAAAACTCACCGGTCATTAAGTAGGGTCAGTCTTCTTTTCTCAGATATTGGCAGCATGTCTAGGGATATTCCAAGATTTCTTTTCTTAGGGGTATTTTCCAGCTGCAATCTGCTCAAATTGATCAGTTGCGACACGAAATCTTGGTGAAAACATAAGATGTTTGTTTTTCTAGAAGAAAAAGAAAGAAATCAAAAATAGCAATTGTCAGATACCAATTATTCAGAGAACTGTATTGTTAATTCGCATCAATAACATTTTCAAGGATTCTTCAATCTCTCAAAAGATTTATGTGCTTCTTTTCGAGACCTAAAGGGCTCCATTTTTCATGACGTCAGAACTTGGACTATTGAATGATCACTAAAATGATCACTAAAATCTGCTGACTCCATATTGATCACTGAGAATTTTCTATGATTAGCTATTCGGGATTAAACCATAAAATATACCATATTATATTACATAGTTATATTTCTATGGATTGAACTCTTACGGATATGAATATCTCACTTTTTTATTTCAAATCGTCAAAATACCACAAGCATGTTGGAAATTTTCGATTTCAACTATAATTAATTTATGCCTTTGATAACCTCATTGCAAAGCTAATTAAAGGAGAAAGCTAATTGCAGTATAGCATTGTTTATAAATGTGACTTTCGGATCATGGACGTATCACCATTTGTTTAAAACGTGCACATGAACAATACAAATGTTTATCAGTATATTGAAGAAGAGAGATAACCGTTAAAAATACAGAGAGGTCAGAGATCACTGGAAGTACAAGAAAACAAATTGTTTTGCTTAAAATAGAAGGTGGATCATAATGTAATCAAGTGGTCAATGGCCTGGTATCGCTGATGCAAATTTGCACAGAATTAATTCTTCCGATTTTCAATCATTTGATTTGCGTTCATCTTATTAAACATAGAATATGTATATTCTTTTTTTTTCGATCAATTTTTGAATATCAATTTACTGTGTTTGAAATTGACATAGAACCAAGATCGCGGTTCAGTGATCCGATATCCATCATCGATATACCTTCAACCCGATTAATCTATGTCCAAAATGAACATATGAAATTTGCATAGAAATAATGATAATTCATCCACAGATAAAATATTATTGTTCTGTGATTCATATATCCATGAGATTAGAGTTTTTTGTGAATCAAAGCTTTAACTAGGAACAAGCGCTCAAAAGTAATATATACTTTGCTTCAGATTGTTTTTGCTTGATGACTCCAGGGAGAAAGAAATATTTCATGCGGCAGTTAGCGAAATAACTCTGAAAATCGTGGTTTTATGAAACCACAGACTTATGTATGTGAAATAAGATTATTATTATATTGTTCAAACCATAGAGTGTAATGTTTTTTGGAATTTCGTAATAATCACCATTTGTGTTCGTTTTCTTGCACAGAGTAATTCTAAACTGAGGGAAAGTAATAGATTCTGACTAAAATGTTGAAAACTTCAGGGTGAGAGTATGGATACAAAACGAATTTAGTGCTTATTTGGTCATTTGGACCATAACAGGAGGATTATTTGGTCATATCTCATGGCATGGAGGTATAGTAAAAAAAGAACAATATTAAATCTTACCATTTATGCTGAGTCCATCCAGGTAACTCACAACGGCCTTGCATATATCCACGGTAGAATTAAAAGGTCTGTACTTCAAATACCAATAGCAGCAGCTGGACAATGCTCCACAACATTTCCAAAAATTTTGATGAAGTGCTCGCTTACTAAACTGTTTACTTCTGTGATAGTCAGCGAAATCGAAGCCATACTAGTCTCTTCACACATCAATATACATCACTTTGAAACGTACCAGTTTATATGATCTGTGGTAAATGAACGCTGCAATATATAAACTCTATGCCGATAACTCTGTGACCCTATCACCTAGATGTGTGGTGATTTATTTGTTTTCAAACTATCAATTGGAATGATCGCGAGTTGTTATGTCTTTTTAAAAAGGACTTGGAAATGCAGAATCTTATGCGGATTTCTTCCATTTATTGTTATTATGTACTCTAATTGCCTGGGATGATCATTACATTGCACATCGGTGCATAGAGCGAGATTTTACGTAAGCACATATTGTGTATCATGTTATTTCTGTGTCAAACAAATTTTTCGGGACGTAAATATGAAAAGATCAGACAGGGTCATAGACAGATCATTCATAATATGCTCGAGTCTAGTCTATGGGCCAGATGCCAGTTTATGACGAACTTGAACATCAGGGGCGTAGAAAATCCCAGAGAAACCAAAGAAGGAAAAATTCCCGAATCGTGTAAACATAACGGTCGAAATTCACTGAAGCTGTCCGTTCCTTCGAAAAAATATAGGTAAATTATCCCACCAACACGCGATAGTGCATCACATGAAACAGTGACTTGTTGTGAATGTAGGAGCCGTTCATGAAGTTCTCTGGGGTTTCCAGCACTCCAGCACATCCGTTCGGATATCTCCAACATACCCAACGAAATGCTGGACAAAGTTTTCCGACATTTCCAAAATCGGTTAACGCAATGCATCGACAATAATGGACACCATTTGCCAGACGCCATCTTTAAAACTGCCTAAACATAAACTTGAAATGTTGTAGGTACTTGATGATGGAAAATTATTAAACCGATATTTGCAAGTTTTGTTTTATTGAATTTATAAATAAGCAAGTTCCTCTACCTCACCCTGTATTATTCTATAAAAATATCTCTTAAAATGGTACGAAAATGTTTCTATCGATTATAGACATAGAAAACAGTGGAACTTCCCTATAATGAACATTGCTCCTTGAATCCAAATTCCATGTGAAAAACACCCTCTACAACGAAGTAAATTCACTCTATAACGAAATATTCAAAGAACATTACTCTTTGAATAGGTATTGGTAAAAAGGTACAAGGGTGGTTTTTTCCGAAAATTATCCGGACGTAGGTACGTAATAAGTCCCGACCATAAACTAAATCATTACGACGGGCAAAGAGATCCTTCTGAAACTGTTTTAAATACACCCCTGACTAACCATTACGCTAGTGTGAAAATGTCTAAAAGGAAGTGCTTAAGTTTGAATGATAAACTTAAATTTATCAGTGAAGTCGACCGTGACATTGCCGACTATAGAAACAAATTTGCTGTATAACGAAATTTCTTTATAACGAATTTTTTTATGTATTTAGCGCTTTCGTTATAGGGAAGCTCCACTGTATTTTCAATACCTAGCAGAAAAGTTCCAGCAATACTCTACTTTTATAATGAACTTTGTAAAACGAATGAAATTAACGCAGGTATAATATACCTAAACAATGAAAGCAGAGAATAATATCAATTAATTAAAATCAACCAATATTAAACTCATACTTTGTGCGTTGACGGGATAGTTCCAAAGTATGAGTTTAATATTGGTTGAAAGCTGTTAACGCCATTTTTTGTCTGCCCTAGTGCCCTATTACCATTGTTTAAGGAGAAGATTGTTGGGTTACTCCCACAGAACATAAATATAAGAAGTGCTATCTGCCTACTAAACCCTTACAACACGCGTGACATTGAAACGTCAAAAATAAATGGGGCAATTGGATTCTGAGGGTGGTCGCTTTTTAAAAGAGAGAGGTTCTATGGTTTCATCCCCGATTTTGACAATGCTCTGTGTTCCAGAAAGAGAGAGAAGAAGATAATATATATTTTTTATTTATTTTACTTGCTTTCCTATTGTTTCGGAATAAAAAGGCAGATTTGAAAGAAAATATACATTATAAAAATAATTATTTTATTATGCTCATTGTACAGTACATAACTATTGAATGTTTGAACTAAAAAACATTTATGATCAACCACAGGTCTTACAATTTGAGTACAGTTGAAAAACTTCGGAGCAATTGTTGACAAATTTTGAAGCATTTGTTCATATAATACGTATAGAAAATCAACACTTTATTAAAAAGTCATGTAAGTCACTACACAGTACACAATAACACTGATTCATTCATCCAAAAAGAGAATGATTACTATAACCTTATTGCATATCAACTTATATAACTTCAATCTCCTCACAAATACTTTCATATTGGCAATATTTAAACAATTTTCCACTTGAAACTCAACTTTTTCACTTCCTTCTTCGACTCAAACAAAAAACAACACAAACAATAAAAATGGCAGCATTGACAATCACATCATTCACATCCCATCCCATTTAAATTTGACATAACTTGGATTCAGCTCAGACATACTCACTGCTTTGCTCCGCCCCCAAATAAATGGGGAGACGTATGTCCGTGTTGTAGATTTTTGCTTAGTCTGAAATATGATCTGCGGAGCTAGCAAGATTATCTGTGACGTCATGACATTTGTTGTAGAGTGAAAATAATAAAAGAACGGTCAGGCGCAAAAACTTGTCAAGTCAAAGAATTCGTAACCTCAAAATTATTATTTGTTGTCTTTTGCTCTGAAACGGTGTCTCTGCTTTCGCGGTACCACATATTTGTAACAACAAAATTAGTTTCATCTCTCGTTAAAACATCCAGAACATAAATAACTAACCTAAACTGTCCTAAACTAACTTTTAGGTTAGAATTAAATGGCATTGGAAGAGCTCTCGCTTTTGAGCAGGAGCGAATATATCTGATCTTCTTGCTCGCTCTGATAATAAAAGATCACGATGCAGCGTGAAGTGAGCGGAGAGAGCTTAATGAAAGACCAGCTGAGAGCAAGAAGTGCACGCCGAGCAGAATATTCAGACTGAGCATTTACTTCTAGCGTTTCACCCCCCTGGTTACTCTTAAACAATGCTTATATACAGAAATAGGACTTCCCTACCATTTGGCTCATTCTGTATACATATTTTCATTGATAGCTAGGTACTAGTAGTAAGAACTACCCTGGCTCCCTAGCAATAACCCAAGTAAATACTTTACCTGTACCATGGCACAAAAAATGAACCATAATAACAGCTCGTTTCAGGTGGTCGTCATTTTTACGAAGAAATTTGAAATTTGGATCATGCAGGGCAACCAGAATTTCTTCAAATGAGTTTATAACCATGGTATTTCCTGTCCGCGTATTGGAAGTACAATTATTTATGGTTTTTGCCCCTGATTTGGTTAACATTGTCAAAAATTGAGATAAACTGACAAACTTATCGAATTTTTTGCAATTCTTTCAGAATCTTCAATAAGTTTTATCTTTGTATGAAATGATGTTTCAAAATGATTATTCATACCTATACAAATGGTGTCCCGAAAATGTGGGAAATCTCTCGGATTCAGATAGAACGTAAAAATGAAGATGACAAGATCCCATAATTTTTTCCTAGCGGCCCTCCCTACGAAAATACGACCTCCTAAATGACGCCACTGGAAATTCATTTTAGTGGAATAAATTTCAATTACTTAGGTACTGCTTTCATTATTTTTTTTTTTCGAAAACGGTTCATTTTATCGACACTGATGAACAAGAGTACCTTTTCTTTAGCTTAATGTTCAAGGTATCCAAATTTGTTTTTTAGCACATTATCATACAGGGTGTAAAAATGTAAGCATTAAAATGTACAACCTATAGTCCGCCCCTGGTAAACTGAACAAGCTGAATGAAATTTGAGTGCGGTGATTTAAGAGGTCCTTAATACTATTAATCATATCAAATTTTCATCAAATTATATCGAGTGTTTTGAAACTTATTCCACTAAAATGGATTTCCAGTGGCGTCATTTAGGAGGTCGTATCTTAGTAGGGAGGGCCGCTAGGAAAAAAAAATTATGGGAACTTGTCATCTTCATTTTTTATGTTCTATCTGAATCCGAGAGATTTCCCACATTTTCCGAGACACCCTGTATTTTCATCTTCTCTTCTTCTGATTTAATGAATTTTTTCACTTTACGTTCTCAGGAAGCCATCTCTGAATTTTTTGACCAAAATATTGGGCCTTTTCGTTACACGTGATATCCGATATCCGTATACATAAATTTGGAAATAGATAATGAACCTTAATCAATCTAATACTGAATAACATCATTTTTCCATTCTGAGGTCATTCACGCATATTCTTGAAGTCCAATCAACAATTTGATGTAAAATATAAAAAAAATATTAATAAGTATTTAATAAAGCAACAGCTGTAGTTTTATTTTTCCTATCTCTTTACAAATGATTGTAACTGAGTATAGGAAAGTTATTATGAATAGGGCTTCTTTGACCTAGTTTTTTATCACAAGATGTTAACCTCCTATTAATCTTGAAACACTCTGGGTATCAGTAAATTTACGAAGTATGTAATTTAAGCTGTTATAATTATTGGCATACAATTCTAAACAATTATCAATTGACACTTTATAACCGATGTAATTAAAACTAGGTAAAAACCTTCTTCGATCTGAACTATTTACAGAGGTGGTATTGCAGATTATATATGAATTATTTATTATACTGAAAGCTATTGGTTTCATTTCATTCATTCATGAATTCATTTTCCTATGCAAATCTTTACCTACCCTGAAAATGTCAGGTTTTGAAGTAGTTATCGTGTTTACTGTCGGCCGTAAGCATAAACATGTATACATAGTTGTACAAGTCACAAGGCCGTAAGACGTTCCGTTCAAGAGTTATAGCGCCCAGAAATTTTTCGGTTTACCACGCACTGAGAAAATATCAATCAATAACTCCAAAACTACTTACAATTCTTGGTAATGGCTCATTGGTTGAAAGATTACAAATAAAATGTGAGAACAGCATTCAAGACCAAACACAAAATCAGGGAAAACTCGCGAAAGTGTTACCTTTCAAAAAAAATCAAATTACCAAAGAATGTATTTATGAAATACCCTGTGAATGCGGCATATCCTTCATTGGGGAAACTAAACGCCCCCTCAAGATTAGAATCAGAGAACACTAGAGATTGGCTCAACTTGGAGAAACCGAAAAATTCAAACTAGTCCAACATGCTATGAACGAAGACCACAATATCAGATGGAACGAGGCTTCCATAATATCAAAGGAAGAAAGATGGAATAGGAAGAAATTAAAGGAAGCTGCCTTAATGACTATAACTGCCAACCCGATCCATTGAAATAAAGGATGTTTGGAGACCATTCTGAATTGAGGAGGACGAATTCGAATCAGGGATGTACCAACCTATAGTCCGTTTACGAAAGGTTGAAACGCAAGCTCGTCAGACGAGGCCGGGTACATTCGGCAACGTTGACTTTATTTTACGTTATGACAGCAAATACTGCCAACTTCAGATAAATAAAAACGCCTACTATGCGCTCAAACTTTCGTGAACGGACTATAATTTGACTACTACGCATATCATCTTAGTTGAGAATCATGTCAGTGACCTCTAAAACAGAATTTGTAAAAATCAATTTTCTGACAGCTAATGTCAGAAGCAGGTCGCATTATTTGCTGAAGTGCGATTTTGCGATTACCCTGAGGACGACCGACGAATGCTTGCCGAAACGTTGGATAGAACAATTTAAAGATAATGGAACCCCAAATAATCTTTCATCCAAAACTACTGAACCGATTTGGTCCTTTCAAGGCATTCGAAACCCGAACCAACTCTCAAAATTTCAGAACACTAACTGTTCGGGAGTTATCGTGTTCACGGCCGGACAGATTATATCATTGACCACGGATTCTTCATCAATGAGTCCAACCGAGTCGTTTGAGACCACTCCGAACCCAAAATGGAAAATACAGACATTTAGGCAAACTGATACTGATATTACGCTGTTTCTCGAAAGAACAAGCGCCCAAAAACTGGACCTACCACAATGAAAATTTGAACTTTATCTAATTGCATATTCAGAAACCTCATAAATTATTTCATTTGTTGATCAACATGTATTTAACTGCGCTTCATTTTTTATTCATAAAATGCAATCGAATAAACAAGGCCATAGTTTTATTTAATTACCCCGAAATTCAATTATTTTTTAAAATTAATGTTTATGGAAATCATCTAGTGGTATCCTTGATGAACATCGTCTTTCACCGAAGGCTGGAAATAACAAAAACAATCGCTATCAGGCTGTTTTGATACTGACATACAGCGAAATTGGCGCCCGTTCGCCAATAATTGATAAAATTGTTAAATATTGGAATAAACATTCCCATTTGGCACATCAAAAGAGCTATTTGAGATGATTATCTATTCAAATCCACCCCCTATGCTCACCATTTCATTTTTAATTAAAGTGGTATGTATAATTTGAATATTCTGACCTTAGTCCCCTTAGTTTTAATATAAAAGCACCTAGTAAACGCGACCCTGTATTGTGTGTTTCCTATCTAGGAGTTTACCTTAGTGACATCTATCGAAAATATTTCAAAATATAAGTGCCATAGATACCACAGATAAAGGAATCTATACTACTATCTTAACGCTTCAAGTTTACAGTTATCTTGCAAACTAGTCAGTTTTGAATATTTGTAAAATTTATTATGTTTATATCCATTTATAAAAATCATTTCTGAAACTGTATCTATTTTGCAGTACATGAATATAAAAAGCGTCTTGTTGAGTCATTTTTTTATTGCAGAGACCAGAATAAGTATTCGAAACATGTTTTTATTTGACACAAAATTCTAGATATCATCGTTATCTATGGGAGAAGTTGGTATGCAAACATTTATGTGAAAATAATTAAGTTTTCAGAGTGAAATTAGATTGGAATTAGATTTTCCACTTGAAATTTCCACAAATGTCCAAAATGGATCTAGAAAAACTATATGAAGTATGATATACTGATAGAAGCTAAAAATAATGTTTCAGAGGTTAGTTTGTTTAAAGTACCCCAAATTTTGAGTTGATTTATACATCTGCAAATACTTTTCAGCATATCAAGATTATGCTGATGCTATTGAAGGAGCTCGCGGTGGAGAAAAGGAGAGAAATTGTTCCCTCAAATACTTTCAAATTTTTCAAACATTTTCCAAGTTTACAAATCAAAGCATTGAACGCAATTTTAGATCTCTGTGAAGATGACGATAGCATTGTAAGTTATATTAGTTGATTAAGTTACTGAATATTGATGCCTTTTCATGATTTCAGATTAGAATATGTGCATGAAAGCATTGCCTGTAATGTGCAAGGATTTCGCAAGAACACTTGAACAGATTGTCTATATACTCGCACAACTCTTGCAGCTTGAAGATCAAGAGTATAACATAGCATCAAATCTCTCTCAAAATGATATATAAGGATTTTTCACAGCAAGTAAAAGCACTGTTCTTATTTATTCAGAATAGTACTGATGTTAATGTTAGAGAGAAATGTTTAACCTTTATACTCAAACTTAATCACTACACCTGTGAACGGTAACAAAGACGAAATTGACGATACATTGATTGAAAATCAAAGAAATTGCTGACTGTAAGCTAATGTGAATTCAACCATGAATGTTATGAATCTACTAAGTTTATTTTTTCTAGTATGCCAATCCCGAGGAGTTTGTATTATTATGCCTTATTGATATCCTCAAAATATGGTAAAACTTTGGTCCGGAACAAACCAACTTATAGACATAATTGCTGAACAGATGGATTTAGATCAAGAATTTTGATCCCACAGAACAAGGGCAGTATAGAAAAATTAGTGATGTGTACAAAATATGCAATTTCACTGTTCTCAGTAAGTTTTATTTTATTCCTCTGAGATTTCGCTTGTAATTTTTGTTCACTAATTTGTTGAATTCTGCAATTTCAGCCAAAATGTGAATCCAATAAATTTCTTATGTATCTCTGGACCATGTATTACCTCAGTGGACTGCTTTGGTAAAGTAGAAAATGGTAAAGATGTACAGTTGAAAATTTGCGGTTGTTGGCTGAAACATCTCTTCATTGCGGCAAACTAGATAACCCATCCTCGCATGTGGTGAATATTTCAGTTTACTCAAGGTGAGTTAAAAAAAAACGTAATGAATACCTTAAATGGAATGAATTTTTTTATTATAGTGTCATATGCCCCCCCACCAGAAACAGACGACACAACTCTACCATCAGTAGACTTCACAGCAGTCGAGTGTCTGCTATTCTCTTTTCACCGCATCGCTCGCAATGCCCCGATTTCTTGACCCACGATCCATAAGTTCTAAGGGACTTCAGGGCTAGGTTACTTTACTTCTCCCGATGTGCACAGGTGAGTTTAATATTGAAGTGCTTTATTGTGAGAAACTTTTACAAATGGCCTTCGTAATAACTTGATTTTTTTCATCAATATTGTTCTATTATCTTATATTTCACTATCGTGGTTATTACTTGGATAAATATTATTTCTCAGGGTTGTAAAAGGTATGAATCAAACTATAGCTTCTCGTGTAACCATCCAGAGTAAAGATGCAGAGAAAATCAAAATAGCACCTTCTATACTGGAGAACATCAGGGCATTGATCAAGGATCTTTTCTACACTCCACCTGTTTACAAGTTTCTGTCACATTATCGTTCTTGAAAAAAATGTTACTACTCCAAGGTAAGATTGAATATTACCACAAACTTAACAAGTGCAATAATGATTTTTTTTTAGCCAACTGTAGTTAAAACTGGTAGCGTCACTACTGTCAAACGTCACATACCAATACTTCGATGGAGATTCTGGTAAGGGTAGCAAACAATGAAGGGTGGTCGCGGGTGAAAAACAGGATATATCAGCTCCAAGCGGAAAGTTCAGTAACAACAGCACTTCCAATCGTATGGTAAGTGAATGATCCACCAAAAAAATGTAGAGTCCATACAAATGATTGACATCGAAGTAGACCTAACCGTCTTGCGCAGCTTTATTTTTGGTTCAGAAAAGTAATAAAATTTTCTGTGGTTCTTGTCATAGATATAAATATAACCTAGAAACGTTAGATAATGAAAAACGCCTATTATAGTCCGTTCACGAAAGTTTGAGTGCATATTAGCTATTGTTTTATTTATCTGAAGTTGGCAGTGTTTGCTGTCATAACGTAAAATAAAGTCAATGTTGCCGAATGTACCGGCCTCGTCAGACTTGCGAGTGTATAAGAGAACTCTATGCAATATTGACAACATTGCGTATCAATCTGACAAGAAAATAAAGAACATAACCTAAAATTTTAATATACACTGGAATATGCCAAATTTCCATGGCCAACCGACGGCTCACCTTTCGTGAACGGACTATATACAGGTCTCTATAAATGATTGTAACAGCGCAGTTGGCTTTGGATTATTCTCATTTGGCCGCTTCTATGCAAACTACAGAATTCTGGGATCATGCTATGCTTTGATTGGTTATAGATTTGCAAATCTGCCAGGGGCGGCAAAGTATTCCAAAGCCAACTCCGCTGTTACATCATTTATAAAGACACTGTATTTATTGATCAAAATCAAATTTCGATTATATTTTCTGTCAGTGTCATTTCCAATGCCAACCTGAATTCGTCAAATAAAATTTCTGAATAAAGTATTACCACTTAATTTAATTTTTCAAAGCCGCCTGGGATTCATATTTCTTGGATGATTTTTCGATTAGTCTAATGAAATTTCTTTGTAGATCGTCCTGGTAGAGGCAGAGGGGGCTACCGAGGGGGCAGAGGTCAACCAAATAGGAATTGGAGAACTGATAAAGGACTTTTACTTGTCGTGTGTAATTCTTAAATTAAACTCAATATTTTTATTTCGTTATGCAAGACAACACAATTTGTCTGAATTAGTGTGTATCAAGAGGATTTTTATTGAGTTGTGTTATTTTTATGTAATAAATTAACAAACTTATTTCTTTTTCTTCATTTGCCTAACAAAGATCAAAATAATGCAAAGGCCAATTCAGACATATCGTTAGAATTTTCAAACTTATTGATTGAGAGGAAAACTTTAATTCAAAAAATTCACAAACACAATTCAAATTTTTTTAGTTTCTCGAACAATAAGCTAGCAACAAATAGTTGGTTTTGTATTAAGCTTACTGTATCCCTTACTCCACCTTAGGCATAGCACTACTTATTGTTGACACAGCTGTGAATAGTCAATATCTGTGACACCAGCTGATAATATCAAACAAAATTAGAAATATTCAGTTGTCTGCCAATTCTATTAAAAAATTTTACAAAATTAAGCCAATAATTCCAGCAAAAGAAAATGTTTACATTTATTACACCCTGTGTTTCATTTAACATTAATAAATAAAATCACATTCAGATCCTTGAATATGTTCTCTAACTTGAAGTTAACCAGAGACACAACCAATGTGTTGGTTAGAAGTTTTCGGCAAAGAATGCCTGTTCACAGTTGAATCAGTTTCTCGATGAGAATATGTTTATATATACATTATAATCTGGAAGTTATCACTGCATATTATCAACAATATTGCACATTATTCTATCTAAATATTACAAGGATCATCATTTGATTCTTCATTTCCTATATTCTCCTGATTCATTAATTCTGTCTCGATAATAAGCTTACTGTCTATTTCCATAGGTTCCGGCAAGTTTTGAACAGCGTGTGTAAGATTTCCATAACCTGAAAACATTTATATTACGAGAGCATATACAATCTCCAAAATAAAATATGCCAATATCTCTTTTCTGATAATTTCCTCATATCGTAATCTCACCTATCTAAATGCCTTTGAAATCTGCTTGCAGTCTCAATTCTCTGTCTTTTTGGAGCTCCATCATCACTCTCAAAGTTTCTCGTGCTTGATGTGGTCGAAATTCATTCAATAGATGGTGGATGTGTATGAATAATAAACTCAATCCTCAACTTTTTCAGCCCTTTTAGGCGAATCTGGACAATTCACCAAGAGATCCAGCAGGTCCAAGAAATTGGCCAACAGAGACAAATTCATCTTCTTCAATTCTCTCTTACGATCAAAATGAAGTGGATATAATCTCTTGATTCCCTACAAATAAAATTTTCATGCTGATGTGTCTGGAATTAATTGAAAGATGTAGTTTACCTGGCTCTCGAGAGGTCTGATAATGCTGTCTTCGGTATTGAAAGCGTTTCCAAACATGTGGTAGTTGTCCTGATAGGCGGTGGAGGCCTAGGAGCCCTACCTCTGCGAATCATCTCATCTGTGAATTGGTTCACATATTGCATGGGTGGGAGAGGCAGAGAACACACTTGTATAGCATCTGAAGAAGCCATTTTAATAAAATAAAATATTTATCTGTTTGCGATTTTATGTTTACGTCGCCTTGCGAATTTTGTTTTGGTAACTGTCAAGAGTGTCAAGCACAGAACATAAATATGTCAAATTGACATCCATTCATAGAAATAGGACATCTGTCATAGCATAGATGAGTACTATTTTTTTGATTATTTTCTCGTGACGGCCTTAAAATCTGGTTATTGGCCCTACTTTTTCATTAAAATTCTTTTTATAATTTGAATAAGCGTTTTCTTTGCACTCTCTTCGAACAATGATATAAGTGTCCCAGATTTTATTTTGTATCAACTAATAATCCTCTTTCGAATTTAAAAACTTTGCGTTCGCATCTTGTGAATGCATAAAGTACAAATGATCTATACAGGGTGTTCCTAAATTGAACGTACAAACGAAAAGGGGAGATTCCTTAAGTAATTTTAAGAAAAAAAAAGTCCCATAAACATGGGTCGCAAACGTTTCGTTTTCGAGATACAGAGTGTTGAAGTTTAATTTTTTTCGAGTTTTATTCTCATATACCATAGTATTTACACTTCACAAAATATTCAACTGAAATTTGGTATAGATATTACATTTCCACCAACGTGACATGGCATTTCGATAGAAGATCTACAGGGTGATATTTTTTCTGGAACACTGCCACCTGTTCTTCTGCAGACTTTTTTTTGGTGGGCAACTGTTAACTTGAAAAGTGTAAAAAGAAACTTTGTTCTTATACTAACTTTTCGGTATCTGTAGTTTTTCGTCGTAATACCAACGTTTTCGAGAAAAAAATTTTGAAACTTCAACTCCGTATCTTGTAAACGAAACGTTGCGACCCCATGTTTATGGGACTTTTTTTTCTTAAACTCACTAAGGAAACTCCCCTTTTTGTCGTTTGTACGTTCATTTAGGAACACCTGTATAAATAAAATGCAACTTGAAATCATTAATTTCAGTAGAAATGTATCATTAAATATAAATAACAGTTTATTTGCTACATATTGTAGCAATGTTATTAATTACTCAATAAATTTCACTTTATTGCTACATGCAAGAAAACCATTATTCTTTAATAGGTGTTCTGAATTCCAAGGAAAGAGATAAAAAGAACTAAGTTTTTTAATTTTTATTTTGTTATTATAATACAAACTATTGTCTGCTGGAACCTCTGCCAATCCTTGTCTCTGTAAAAAAATTATGATTACAAACCAATTAACCAGAATGGCATAAATTCAACTTACGAATTCGATTTCGGTTGAGCCAGCACCAACGTCAGCCTTTTTGTCGGGACCACCGGGTCTTTCCATCCTTCTGTAACCCATTCTGTCATCGGGTCGGGAACCTTCAGATCTCATTGGGTTAGGCCTAGATCTAGCTTTTTCTGTCCTGGTTTGCCTCTTGAGGGTGTTTGGAACAATTTTCAGGAGTAAGTTAAGGAAGGTTCTCAAGAATTCATTGCCAGCATTGGTCAAATACCTAAACAAAACAAAGGAACATAGAAAAAAGTAATTTTTAAATCGATTATAATAATAGATTTTAATTGTGCTTAGACTGGCCTGAAACTCAATTGGTGAATAGGTAACAAGGTAAAAGAAATACCAATGTGATCAAAGAATTTCTAAGATCATAACTAAACAACATTAAGAAAAAAATAATTTATGACACACTGCATCAACTTGTATGCAGGGAGAAAATCTCCTTCACATGTCTAAATTTTGATTAAATCATCAAAGATATTCTTGAAAGAGGTACTTTCTATTCAATGAAAGAATTCACGAGTTGGAAATTAATTTGAAGTGATATATGAATGTTTCAATGCTTCATTACAAATATTATAGAGAGCAGAGATTTTGTTCACAAGGAAGCAATATAATAGAAATGAACAGAGATAAACTGAATAACCATCAAAAAGCACAATAAGAATATTCAAAGAGTTAATCGAAAATTAGCTAATAATTCATGGAGTTCTTGGACATAACCTCACTATACCCCAATTTAATGTTTTCTCTTCTTAAAAAAGTGCTACCCACTCTTGCTAAAGGATTTTCATTACATACCAGTAATAGTGTCTCCAGGCGAATTGTTCTTTAACATAGCCTTTTGATTTTAAAGATTGCAGAGCTTTGATTACATGCAAGTTTGGAATACTTTCCAAGTCAGGATGTTTGGTGCTTGGAAATCTTTTTTAGCCACCATAACACCTTCTCTGAAAAGGTATTCGTATATGGCCCTTTTATCCTTTTTTGGCATCAACATCCTGAAAACAATTGTTACAATTATTATAACCTACAATAATACTTGACCACGAAGCGGAATCAAAAAAATTTGTTTATGAGGTGAATTTAAGTGAATAATCAAACATTTAAGAACTTAGAAAAGAAGAAAATATGAATTGATTCATAAGATATTTAAATTAAAATAATTTTTGTACGTACTTGATAGTTTTTCACAACTTCAACTAGCGAAAGAGGGAGAAAGATGTTTTCTGTCAACTGTATTTGTTGAATGAAGTTGACATTGACATTCGTGTCAATAAACATAGAAGTTTTGTTGTTTTTTAACAAATTACTGGCTCAACTGAGAGTTGGACAGTTTTTATATTAAAACGAATTATTTAAATTTTATGAAATATTTTGAATAGGTGGAATAATAGTGAATTCAAAATTTTCTGTTTCGACCCCATTTTTTCAAATCGAATCATTCGAATAATCCCACCATAGTCACAGAATATGGTAGTAGGCATTTCATTCCTTTATATTCTATGTCTGAGATTTGAATTTCAAATTCCCGCTTTCTATTGTTAAATTTTAAATTTTGTTTTTCATTCTTGGTTGAGTCTTTTTAGCATTGGAGAATTATTTCGGATGTTTGAAGTCCAGTTGACAAAAATGTATTATCTAAATTAAGCAATACAAATGTTAATTATATCTTAATCCATGTAGTTAATCATAGGTTTTTATAGTGATAATTATTATAATCGTTTTTGCGCGCTTTTTGCGAATTATTGTTGAAATATCCAATTTATAATAATATTGGATTAAATTGGACCATGGTAGTAGCTGAGAAAAATAATCTTGTTAGGAGGTAGAGTACAATGAAGGAGATCTAATAAATAAGGTGAAAGGTCAGCTAAAATGAATGTGTTTGTTTATCATTATTGGTTGATAAACAAACAACGGATAACAAAATAAGATTTTAATTTATCTATAAAAGATAATTATGCGTTTCAATTTAAAGTTTGCTTCATTTCTACGATTCGCTTAAGTGGAAAGGTTAGTCTTAACAATGGATTCCGTACGATATGGGGTACGTTTTTTGCAATGTAATGGTATATAAAATGTGAATAAGTTGAACACAAAGGATATTTTTCAGGTGACGAATGTTTGTCCCAAACTGGTACCCTTTTTTAAAACCCTGGCTATATATTCGTCATATTTCCGTCTTCTGAGAGTCCTTCAGTAGTTGGTGCAATTTTGAAATGTCTTCCTATAATCAGTTTAATGATTTTTGTACTACTACATGGAATGAGCTTGGAGGATAAGTTAGTTTTTGATAAAATTTCACGATTTTATTTGTTGCTATCTATTTGATTTCAGATATAGATATTCTCGAAGGATTTTAACTGGTTTGATTTTCTCCTGTTTAGGAGATGCTCTTTTAGTGTGGCCAAATTATTTTATAGCGGGGATGGTAGCCTTCGCTATCGGACATGTGAATTACATATTGGCTTCGGTTTTAAACAATTGAATTTATTCATCGGAGCTGGAGTTTTAGCCATGGTTGTATCAGGTATAATGTACCTTCTTCCAGGTATTCAAGGGGTTGTGTTGAGTTAGGTGTGCCAATTTATGTGTTTCTCTTGGGAGTCATGATGTGGAGGGCCTTAGCACAACTCAACAGCTTCCAGGTAAGGTGACTTCGTAAAGTTACAATAGCTACATTTGAGCTTATTCAAAACCAGATTTAATCTATATTTAATACATTATGTATTGGATTGTTATATTGTCAAAAACCAACTTCCAATATTGTAATCATTTTAGACTTGAAGAATTGGAATAAAGTGTGCTCCAGTTAGGTGCAACATTATTCGTTCTATCCGATCTGATTTTGGGAATAAACTTGTTTAGATTCAGGATGAAATATGCACAGGTTAGTTGAAATATGAACCAAGGAATCTTTTGATTTTATCTTATATTTTTCAGACTCTGATTATGTCTTCTTATTATACTGCCCAGCTAGGTCTAGCTCTGAGCGTTGTAGATTCTAGTCATTCTTAGCTGCCAAATGAACAGTTTTTAAATATCAAAGTACCTATCATCTTAGTTCCTTTTACTGTATAAGTACGCATTTATAGATCTTTTGAAACATATGAAGTTTTAAAATAATTGTATTTTTATCTTTTTCTATCTTAATCAAGTCAAGTAAGTTTATTACTTTCAAACATTGAATTAATTCATTGCCTCATTTATATAATGTTCCAGTAGTTTTTTTATAAGTATATTGTACTTACCGAAATGGTACCATTATCAATTTAGCTCATCCATAGTGTCTTCCACATATTACAAGTAGTTGAAAAACTAGATTCTGAATTTGTATGTGCACTCTCCATACTATTTTAGACTGCACTATATGCATTATTCAAGTGCCAAATATTGTTGAAAATTTTATGTGTAGTGTTATTGTTTCTATTTATAACCTTTACTCAAAAGTGATATTATTTTTATTGTAATAAATGTTTTTATAAGTTCAATTTGTTTTTTACATCTGAAATTGTAATAACCCAGTTATATTTAAATTGTTTTTCACACATTTTCTTACCAAATTCAGGATACAATAATTATTTACTCCCTACTAAAAAAAATTATTGGGAGGTGAATTATTGTAGTAAATACTTGTATATCAGTATTATAATCAATCGAATGTATTTATGATCTTCAGATACCAACTGTAATATCGAAAAAAAATAAAAAATCGATGAATGAATAGATCTGTTTTGGTGTATCACTTTATTGTATATAAGCCTTCTCAAAATAGTAATAATAAAAAAATGCTACATTCATTTAATTTCTTATTCTCGAAGAACATATTAGAATTTTTAATAAATAACAATATTATATTCACTGTGCAATTTTATGTCTTGATCTCATAAAACTAGATTCAATCCACGTTTATTACACAAGACCCTTTCAATGTGAATTATCAACTAACTGGACTAGACGGAAAAAAATATTGATGATTATTTATATGCTAATCTTGATCAATATGGAATTGGATACGCTTCACCTTTACAGATTCAATTTCAATCTTTTTGACGAGAAAATTTACAAATTTAAAGACCAAAAATAAGTTCTCAAGTGTTAAAGAAACTTGACCAAAAGTTTTGAATCCAACACAATGTATTGAGGACACAATATCAAAGAAATCTGATAAAAAGTTTAATTATTTGAAGTTGGTAAATTGTGAACAGAAAAAGACAATATTTTCAGTTATAACATTGACGCTTTCTCAAAAAAAACGAGAAAACTTATTTGGGGTCAAAACATACATTTCATGTACATAGTCAGGATACTGTTTAACTTAAAAACATTTGACGAATCAAAATTTACATAGTACGTCAAATGAAAATATATACTTGATAATTTATTTCTATCTTTGGCTGAAAAGTTCTTTCCCTCTATATATTGTTTCAATAATATTCAACCTATAATTGGAAAACTTCATTACTTCTATCATTGTTTAAGGAAATGCTTCTATATTAGATTCCAACCTATTATTATACATTTTTTGTGGAAGAACAAGAAAAGCTGACATTTTTTTTGGAATTATCTTGATTGCAATTGAATCGAAAAAAAATAGGTGAAAAAGTTCTCCAATGATACTTTTTTGCCATGTGAAGAAAAATTAGCTTTTTTTATTTTTGAGAGTTTGAGTTTAAGTTCCCCACAAACAAAATTGTATCTGTGCTACATCAAATGATCTACTTTGGACGTTTTTTGAATTCATTCATTATATATTGTTTTATTAAAATGAAATGGAAGTAGCTTCGTTTGAGGTTAAAAACTCATCAGTTCATTTTCATTGAATTGAACTAAAGAATATTTTTTAACTGTTTATAACTCTTTTGATTGAACGAATTTTTTTCTTTTTGTTATAATCAAATATAAAAACAATTCATAATAAATATTACAATAACTGAAAAATCTCAGAATCTAATAACAAATATATAGGTGAATTATAAAATATCGAAAATGGAAGATTTTTGTATTGAAAGAGACTTGAGAAAAAGTGTCACTACTCACTTGTGTAATATTTAATTTGGTAAGATAAAAGTCTTCCATCACTCCTTCGCTTTAAAAGTCTTGAGCGATCCATTCAATACAGTAATTTTGAGTACTTTAATCAATACCTAATAAGATTCATACAATAAGAATATAAGATAAAGTATGCTCAAAGTAGTCAGCTCAATTCATTCATTTCTATAATAAATCTTGTTTTATATCGTTTATGAAATGAGGAATAAGTTTAATACTTA
>CM024241.1:24023728-24078232 GCA_013421045.1 Propylea japonica | reverse complement strand
CAGCTCCAAGCGCGCCTATTCCACCCACGGTCGATGACCTTCGCCCGGCGTCGCTGATTTATTTTACGGTTAATTCTGAGGAATGCTACATCGGAAGTGATCAAATTCATACCGCAAGCAAAGAATTGAACAATTCAAATATATTTAAACTTCCTTTTATTCAATTTCTATCACATTAGGGGAAAAATCGGTATCTACTCGTACGAAACAATTTATTGAAGTTTCATTAGTTTGAGATATCCGGCCAAGAATTCTGATGAATGGAATGGACTAGGCTTCATTCAACGTACTTTGGAGTAAATTTTCAATCATTTCTACCCCAGCTCCAAAGATCGAACTTGGAGTTTCAAGTTTTACGGTTAGCACGATCGAATAATATTTTTTTGTATTTCGAATGTCCGGCCAAAAAGTCCGGTGGATGATATGGTTAGGACATTATAAATATAAAAATTTCAGAAAAAATTTTGTTCGTTTCTGAGAACCCCATACCCCCAGCTCCAAGGATAAAAGCCGACACTCTCTCGTCTAGAACTAGATATGACAACATTTCATTTTTTGTGCTTGTTTCGGGAACCCGGCCAAAACCTCCGTTAAATGGTTTTCATCGTAAATGATATGAGTTATATTGGAGAAAAATTTCGTTAGATTCTGAGAACCCTGCAACCCTATATGTGAGGATCGTTCTCAACACTGTTTAGTTTCGCTGTTGACTCGAAGGCAAAAATTCATTTTTTCTTCTATTTGGGATGTCCGGCCAAAAATTCTGAAAAGTGGATTCGATAGAGCATTATACAAATTACGTCTGACATAATTTTCATTCGATTCCTTGCACCACACACCCCCAGCTCCAAGGATCGAACTTGGGGTTTTCAAGTTTTACTGTTAACACGATCGAATAATATTTTTTTTGTATTTCAAATGTCCGGCCAAAAAGTCTAGTAGATGATATCGTTAGGACATTATATGAGCTATCACGAAAAAAAGTTTCGTTCGTTTTCTGAGAACCCCATACCCCCAGCTCCAAGGATAAAAGCCGACGCTCTCTCGTCTCGGACTCGATATGACTATATTTTCTTGTTTCTGTTGTTTGTTTCGGAAACCCGGCCAAAAATTCCGTTGAATGGTTTTCATCGTGTATGACATGAGTTATATTGAAGAAAAATTTCGTTAGATTCTGAGAACCCTGCAACCCCTATATGTGAGGATCGTTCTCAACACTGTTTAGTTTCGCTGTTGACTCGAAGGCAAAAATTCATTTTTTCTTCTATTTGGGATGTCCGGCCAAAAATTCTGAAAAGTGTATTCGATAGAGCATTATACAAATTACGTCTGACGTAATTTTCATTCGATTCCTCGCACCACACAACCCCAGCTCCAAGGATCGAACATGAGATGTTCAAGTTTTACTGTTAACAATATGGGATAATTTTTTTTTTTGTATTTCGAATGTCCGGCCAAAAAGTCCGGTAGATGATATAGTTAGGACATTATATAAACTATTTCCAGAAAAATGTTGTTCGTTTCTGAGAACCCGATACCCCAGCTCCAAGGATAAAAGCCGACACTCTCTCGTCTCGAACTAGATATGACAACATTTCTTTTTTTGTGCTTGTTTCGGGAACCCGGCCAAAAATTCCGTTAAATGGTTTTCATCGTAAATGATATGAGTTATGTTGGAGAAAAATTTCGTTAGATTCTGAGAACCCTGCAACCCTATATGTGAGGATCGTTCTCAACACTGTTTAGTTTCGTTGTTGACTCGATGGCAAAAATCCATTTTTTCTTCTATTTGGGATGTTCGGCCAAAAATTCTGAAAAGTGGATTCGATAGAGCATTATACAAATTACGTCTGACATAATTTTTCATTCGATTCCTTGCACCACACACCCCCAGCTCCAAGGATCGAACTTGGGGTTTTTCAAGTTTTACTGTTAACAATATGGGATAAATGAGTAGAATGAACTGATTTCAGTTTTGAAAGGAGCAAAACAGGGGCAAAACGCAGATACCTCACTTGCTAGGGCGGGACAAGAAAATATTTTTTTTTCAAAAATCTTTCAATGTATAAATGGGCAAAATAAACAGATTGTTGTGCAAAAAGAGACCTTTCGAATGACACATGTCGGCAAGATCCGTTTGTGGTTTGACGTCACAACAGCAGGGCACTTTGAACTGTCTTTATCTCGGTAACGAAAGATCGGAAAACTGATTTCAGTTTTTGCAAGAGGAAAACGGGAGAAAAACGAAGATACATCACTTGCTAGGGCGAATTTCACCTTGGGAGCTGAAGGTGCACTGTGTTATCGAATTCGACAGTAAAACTTGAAAACCCCAAGTTCGATCCTTGGAGCTGGGGTGTGTGGTGCAAGAAATCGAATGAAAATTATGTCAGACGTAATTTGTATAATGTTCTATCGGATTCAGTTTTCAGAATTTTTGGCCGGACATCCCAAATAGAAGAAAAAAATGATTTTTGCCATCGAGTCAACAGCGAAACTGAACAGTGTTGAAACGATCCTCACATCTAGGGTTGCAGGGTTCTCAGAATCTAACGAATTTTTTCTCCAATATAACTCATATCATACACGATGAGAACCATTTAACACAATTTTTGGCCGGGTTCCCGAAACAAGCACAAAAAAAGAAATGTTGTCATATCAAGTTCGAGACGAGAGAGCGTCGGCTTTTATCCTTGGAGCTGGGGGTATGGGTTCTCAGAAACGAACGAAACTTTTTTTCGTGATAGCTCATATAATGTCCTAACGATATCATCAACTAGACTTTTTGGCCGGACATTCGAAATACAAAAAAAATATTATTCGATCGTGTTAACAGTAAAACTTGAAAACCCCAAGTTCGATCCTTGGAGCTGGGAGTGTGTGGTGCAAGGAATCGAATGAAAATTATGTCAGACGTAATTTGTATAATGCTCTATCGAATCCACTTTTCAGAATTCTTGGCCGGACATCCCAAATAGAAGAAAAAATGGATTTTTGCCATCGAGTCAACAGCGCAACTAAACAGTGTTGAGAACGATCCTCACATATAGGGTTGCAGGATTCTCAGAATCTAACGAAATTTTTCTCCAATATAACCCATATCATATACGATGAAAACCATTTAACGGAATTTTTGGCCGGTTTCCCGAAACAAGCACAAAAAAAGAAATGTTGTCATATCTAGTTCGAGACGAGAGAGTGTGTTTTATCCTTGGAGCTGGGGGTATGGGGTTTTCAGAAACGAACAACATTTTTTCTAGAAATAGTTTATTTAATGTCCTAACTATATCATCCACCGGACTTTTTGGCCGGACATTCGAAATACAAAAAAAATATTATTCGATCGTGCTAACCGTAAACTTGAAAACCCCAAGTTCGATCTTTGGAGCTGGGGTAGAAATGATTGAAAATTTACTCCAAAGTACGTTGAATGAAGCCTAGTCCATTCCATTCATCAGAATGCTTGGCCGGATATCTCAAACTAATGAACTTCAATAAATTGTTTCGTACGAGTAAATACCGATTTTTCCCCTAATGTGATAGAAATTGAATAAAAGGAAGTTTAAATATATTTGAATTGTTCAATTCTTTGCTTGCGGTATGAATTTGATCACTTCCGATGTAGCATTTCTCAGAATTAACCGTAAAACAAATCAGCTGACGCCGGGCGACCTCATCGACCGTGGTGGAATAGGCGCGCTTGGAGCTGGTTGGCCGGGAGCTAACATCACCGGGGTGACAGATGGTGCGTTTTATCTTAATGGTATTAGGAATTCAAGAGATTCTATTAGATTTACACACATCACAACTTATTTTGAATATTTTTTTGTCCATTTCTTCAATGTTTTGAAATTTCATTTCCCCTTGAGTTTCAAGAAACCTACTCATAAGTGTAACTAAAATTTCTAGAATGCAGAGAAATAGAAATAAAGGGTTTTCCAATAAAAGGTATTATTTTGAAAAGCCCGCTATTTCAGTAGGTAGATGTCACGTTTGAAGCTGATATTTTGTGACAATTGATAAGTAGAAACTACGCCATTAATAAAAATGGAACGATACACGCTTCAAGAACGCATTAGAATTATTATAATTCACTATAAAAATGGTGAAAAATTTGGTAGAGACGGTTCGTGTAACTCGAACATTTTTGGGTCGTCGTGAAACACCTTGACGGACCGCAATAGAGAAATGGTGAAAAATTTGAGCTGTTGAGACATGTTAGTGATGTGAAGACTAAAACCCGTGTACGTTCTCTCAAGAACAGCCATGAATATTGCTGCTGTAGCCGAAAGTGTTGGAGACAACCCAGGTTGGTCCATTTCTCGTCGTTCTTTGGAATAAGGCATTCCACAAACGTCATAACACCGTATTTTGCATAAAGATTCAGGTCTGAAGGCTTATAAAGTATAAGTATAAAAATCATCTTGAGTGATGAGGCCATTTCCACCTGGGTGGCTTCGTCAACAAGCAAAATTGTCGTATCTGGGGCTCGGAAAACCCAAGAGTTATTGTTGAAAAGACTCTTTATCCTCAACGTGTGACTGTTTGGTGCGGCTTATGGTCCGGCGGAGTCATTGGACCGTACTTTGTCGAAAATGAGGCTGGAGCAACAGTTACGGTGAATGGATTGCGTTATCGAGAGATGATTACTGATTTTTTGTGGCCGAAATTGGATAGTATTGATCCGGACAACTTTACTTTCAACAAGACGGCGCTACGTGCGCACAAGCAACGAAACCATTGATCTTTTGCGGAAACAGTTTCCGGACAGTGTTATCTCTCGAAGAGAGAGCACAATTGGCCACCGAGATATTGTGACTTAACACCTTGCGACTTCTTCCTTTGGGGCCACGTGAAAGAGAAGGTCTACGCCAATAGCCAAGCGTCGATTCAAGACCTCAAAGATGGAGTTCTTGAGGCTGAGGACATAGGGCAGCCACTTTGCGATTTGGTTATGGAAAATTTCATTAAAAGGATATGGTCCTGTAAGCGGGGTCGTGGTGGTCATTTGCCTGATGTTATTTTCCACTATTAACGGCATAGCTTCTTCCTTATAATGAAATAAACATCCGATCATTCATATTGAAAACTGGCACATTTCTTCGAATATCAAAATAACACCTCTTATTGAAAAACCCTTTGCTGCACTTTGCCTGCTCACAATATTCGAATTTGAATTATAGTTTTCTCAATATGAATAATCCGCAAAACTTTTTTGACTTTTCTTATGTTTTCAATATAAAGAATTGGTTCGATTCATAACACCACTATTTTCATAGACAGTTTGATATGATCCCAAATGAATTTTCCGAAACGTTCTTTGAATTTTTGTAGTGTAACGATTATCAAGAAATTTAGCCAACTGCGTACGAGAAAATCACATTTCAAAAAGAATATAACTCTTTAAATCTTTCGGTTGAACCGAGACGCTTGGTCTCGAAATTCGTCAATTACAGATATTTGGACGAAATCATCATACATTGTACCTACCCCCTGAGAAATAGTGCTTCACGCCAATTCCAGATTGAGCTCTTGAGATTAAGAGTTTTTTGTCCTCCATGGATTTTATCGAGGAGAAGGAAAATAAATAAAAACAGCTTTGTAAGTTTCTATCAAAAACATTCAGCTCTCGTCTATTAGAATTTCCAAAATATAAACATTTCAAAATTTATCTTGAAATTTCCTCAATCACAAGTATTTGATATGCATTTCATCTTATTTTCTCTAACACATTTTCTTCTGTAATCGAAGAATAAACTCAATTTGATAATTTACATCATCAAAAATTAACATGATGGGAAAATATAAATAGAAATTGACAATTATTATCGTAGCGAAATAAGAATGAAATTAAATACACATAAATACATATACACTGTCACATATTTCGAAATGGAACAACTTTGTATATAAATTAATATGATACAGCAAATTATTCATTGCAAATTTGTATTATGATCAAAAGAAAGGAGTTTCTGACTTTTCAGAAAGTTTATTCAGAACATATCGTAGGAAGGAGTGCTCCATAGTTCCATTTGAGGCTCCATAATATTGAAGAGAGATAATTTGTCAAACATAGAACATGTTCGAAAATTCACTATATCCACGATACACTTACACCGGTATGCAGACGCGCATCGAGATGTGACGTCACTGCGGAGCATTTCCATTGCATTTGCGGGATGATAGTGTTAGAACTCCAGAGAATGATTAGAATATGCAATTAATCGCAAGTTTCATTGAAAATGCAATTAACTAACAATTTCAAATGAAATTTCTCCGATGTCTTTGTTTGTTGATTCTAAAATATATCAATGAAATTGTATAAATATGAATGTAAGTGAAAAGTATTTATTTGTTGATACAGAATAAATTATTGAAGGTTCATTAAAAAACTCCGAATAAATGAAAATATTTTTATAATTTTTAGGGAAATTTCAATGAATTCCACTTATAATTCGTGAATTTGAAAAGTTTTTTTGTCTACTTTTTTCATCATATTCTGAAAACTGATCTTCTATTCAGATCCCTGTTTAAGTTGATACGGATTGTGCTCAAGCAAAGAATAACATCGAATGGAATCTGAATGTCATTTTTCAGTTTTGCAATCGTGTAATCTTCTAACTAAACACTTTGAAAATATTTTTCCTCAGATAATGAAGTACTGATGGGATACTTCCGACTTCGGAAAGCGAAAGTACCTTATTTCGGTTTCCTTTTAACTCTTCTGTAATTCTTACAGCCAAAAAAATGCGCAATTAGGCATGAATGCAGGTATTATAACAATAATAATATAACTCCACTTTCATCTCTGCTCCTCAATGACGTAGATGAGCGCGCCGGACGAGTTTAGACTCCGAATCTCCCATACCGGTGTGAGTGTATCGTGACTATATCGAAGTGATCGAACATTCGAATCATAGTGAATATACAAAATTGGCACAATCCATGAATAACTTCCTTTCAATCAATTGACACTATTTCACAAAACACAGTCCTCAGTCGAGATGAAGGTTCATTGAAACCATCGTAAGATAAAACGTTCGTATTTCAACAAAATACCATTAAAAAAATAAAGTTATATACACCACAGTCAACAAAACGAGTCATACAACAATTCAGGAGTGAATCAGTACGGTCTCCACACGTTAGATGGATCTGGCTGTTCTCGTTCACTATCCTGCATGCTGTCGTTAATGGGTGCAGGTGCTATGTCTGTTGAAACCACAGGAGGTAGTTCGATCGCTCTTGGTGCGGTCCCTGTTAACATTTCTGGGTTGGTGAAGAATTTGTCGATATTTTCGCTGCTCCCGTGTACGTGCACGTGGATTTGGTTCTGGTTCACTGTGGAGTAGAGATGGGGGTAAATGGCGACCACTGGTGGAGGGTATTGTTGGTTTGAGTTCGGACTGCCGTAGCTGTAGTTTTGAGGGTAGGTCGGATTGGAGGGTGCCCAGTTGTTAGGGCAATATGAGTTGTCGGGGTACCTTGGGTTGGTAGGCATGATTGCATCTAGTTCTTGCTTAGGGCTGTTGTACATTGGTGTTGGTGAGATTAAAGGTGAAGTGAGGGAGGTTGTTATGTATTCGGTGTGAGGAACTTCTGGTAGCACTGGAAAATACAAGAATTGTGTCAAAAACAGAGCTACAAAATGTGAACTGAATGAGTTTCTAACTTTATCCTGATTACTTAATGAACTATTTAAGTGATATAAAATGGTTCAACTCGTCTCAGTTTCTGTGAGCCCATTCTCATAATATGCTTCCTTAGGTGACAATGTTAATATAGTAAAAGCAGAGAATAATATTAATTGAGTGAAATCAACCAATATTAAACTCATACTTCGGAGCTAATCTCGTCCTCGTTCAAGACAAAATGCAAGGAAGTGGTATCAAACAGAACACCTATGCATCTTCTTTAAGGTATTATATATACCGAAGACGCCATCTCCAGTTCCATACGAAAACCTTCTTCCATAGCATGAACCTTGAACGAAGTAGCGAGATGTTTACCATTTGTCGCATTGACCGAAGCGTTCTGGCATTTCGCAAATTTTACGTCTTCAGTCCACGACGAGGTGCGCTCAGGGTAACGTCAGTAGGATTAGGATATATAATAAGGACGAAATGGCCATCCTAATGAATATAGAAATATACGTTTTTTTGGAAAAAGTCGATACCATCATTATGTGACAGGTGGAAGAACAAATTTTTAACCAGCTTACCAGTTGGAAGATGTCCAGCAGTTGGATGTATGTCTTGGTGAGTATCATAGTAACCACCCTGTGAACTGTATGCTGAATACTGATAATCTGGCCATGCGTTTGCCATATGGGGAGGCGTTCCATTCGATACACTGGAATGATCTGTAACAAATATCACTGATTAATTCAAATGAAAATGCTGTATACAGTCATCGAAATGAACAATCTATATGTTCTGGAAATGGGATCAATTTTTCCAAATTTCTTAGGTGTTGATTCTTTACTCACAAAAGGGTGCAAGGATCAACTCCGGAGGGATAAATTCAAAGAAAATAAGATATTTCGTTCTTCCCGAACGCTGGATTATAATTTCTCAAAGCACAGATTTACACTGCCAGCAAAGGAAGCATTTTACAGTTGTTTAAGATTCTACAATTAATTATCTGGGTCTGCTGAACTCAAAAATGAGAAAAAATGCAAGAAAAATGTTTTTCTATTTTTTCTTAGAACTTGAGCCATATAATATCAAAGAATTTTAGTTTTGGCATTATAAATCGACGTTTATTGTGTTTAATGACACTGAAATATTATATTCACATAATAAAGACACATTATCATTATTATAATTGAGTGTGGTGAGTGAATAAAGAATAATCGCTATAGAAAGGATCTGAAAAACCTAGAAATAACAGTATTTGTGCTCACGTATCTATACTTATTAGAACCAAGAACAGATACTGCATTGTTTTATGACATTCCAATTCAACGTGATAAGTTTCTTCGGGAATATTCTCATTTTTTTAAATTCCATCGAAAAGAAATCATAATCTCATTGATAACTACAGAAAGTAATAAACATTCTCACACATTGCTCTATCAATGAAACGTTTCATTGATACGAGCATGGTTTTTGTGGTAGATGAAAATTTCAGTGGTCTTACATTCTACTTTTACCACATAAGATTGAAAGTTGATACTGTTCAATCAGTTTAGCCACAAAAACCAACCAAAACATACTACGTATGTTTGTTTTCACTATTAAGTAGCGACTGTGTAGTGGTTTCGATGGATGCCTTTAAATTCACAACGTTTACGAAACTAGGTGGTCACCATTTTTTTCTGTTGATAGGTCGCCATATTGGTTTCTTCATCAATTAACGACAGAAACGCGAAATGACAATTATTTGTGTGTGGAATCTTCGCTCTCTTGTGACTTAAATGAAAACAATAAAACAGCAAAAATGTTTCTTGTTTTATTGAGATATTCCGTGGGGAATGTCAGGACATCAAGAAGCTCTGTCAAACCACCAGATTACGCAAAGTTTGAATATGACACGGAATTCAATAAGGGGCATAGTGGCCCTTTTCCTGAAAACCGACAGCGTTGTCCAGAGACCGGTGCCTGGTTCACCCATAATAACATCTGCAAAGGTAGACCTTTGTATTGCAAATTTTATTCTTAAGAATCGTATCTGAGACATCATTTCAAAATAATTTTTGCGGACGTATAGACAGGTCTCAATGGTTGCATTCCTCAAATTTGAGAGCAAGAAGAGTAGCTCGGGTATCACATAGAGCTATCCGTCGGCAAGGGGAAGAACACCATCAAGACTGGCTTTAACCATAATGGCGCAACGTAATTCTTTCGGACGATTCATAATTCGGTTTACAAAGTGATAGTCGACGGAAAGAGTTTGAGAGGCCTTGGCAGAATTCTTCGAGAGAACAATATCGAGAGAATGAACAATTGAGCACTGAGGCAATATCCAATCGCCAAAACCCACCTCTAAATATTAAGAATTGAGCTTTCAGGAAAAATGGAACGATTTGCCAAAAAATTTAATGAATTTCTTGATTCGTGGGATGCCTATGCCTATTGGGCAATTCATTGAGAGAAGATAAATGGACTTTTGATTTTGGATTCAGTTGGGTAATATAACTCTAATAAATAATATTAAAATGATCGATAAATTTAAATTTTTCTCATGATACTAATTTTCTTTCATCCCTCATAAAACGAAGAGTAACAAAAAGATTCCTCATCAAATATAAAATAATAATAATAATAATAATAATAATGTTTATTCATTCCATAAAATTACACATAAAAATGAAGTAAAGATGGAATAAGTCTAAATACAAAAAACGTAACTATCAATCAACTATTTTTACAAAACTGTTTGAATTCATCAATATTGTATGGCTCACAACTTAAATTAAGACATATAAAGCTTTCCTGAATTTGATGTGACAAGATAGATTTCTTATTTGTGAGGGCAATATGTTGAATAAGT
Organism: Propylea japonica; assembly: GCA_013421045.1. Lineage (NCBI taxonomy): Eukaryota > Metazoa > Arthropoda > Insecta > Coleoptera > Coccinellidae > Propylea > Propylea japonica. Next base: position 24,067,735 of record CM024241.1, on the reverse strand, counting down.
TTACTGCCATACATTCAACACTTTTTTCCCTTAGCGTGGTCTTATGCACTGGTACAGAGAAAGGGAACATTCTTCTCGTATTATTCAAATTTTTAAATGACTCGAAATAATGATTCTGTTTACTGAAGAAAATCAACAATCTATAAATATATAAACCAAAGATGGTAAGTATATTATTGCTTCTGAAAAAACCCCTGCAAGACTGTCTATAGCCTAAATGTAATATAGTTCTCAATGCCCGTTTTTGAATCACAAACAAATCACACACATGAGAAGCATTACCCCAAAAAATTATCCCATAGGATAGAACTGACTGGAAATTAGAAAAGTACACAAGTTTCAACAAATCAAAATCAACCTGATTTCTCAGCATAAAAAGCATGTAACATATAGAATTTAGTCTTCCTCTAAGTTGTTCAATGTGAGGTCCCCACTTCAAGTGTTTATCTATTACAATTCCCAAAAAAACAATGCTATCCCTGACCATGAGATCATTACCTGAAATATTTATAGAAAATGGATAGTGCAGCTTAGATCTTTCATTGTAAAAAAACATACATTGTGTCTTGTCTATGTTCAAGATGAGATTGTGGTTACGAAACCAGTCTCCTACCGACTTTAGTACATTATTGGAGGCTTCAATAGCTGTTGAAATATTAGAGGATTTTAGCATGTAGTTAGTATCATCTGCAACATCCTCATTGAGTGCCTTGCTGAAACTTTTGCTTTTGGTAGCCGATTGATATAGATAATAAAAAAGATCGGTCCAGGAATACTTCCCTGCGGCACGCCCATGGTAATCTCTCTCTCCTCCGACGTCAATACTTCACCATCCACCTCCACAGCAACTATTTGCTTTCTGGATGACAAGTAGCTCTTCATTAGTTTTAATTGATTATCTCTTATACCACAATCTTCAAGAATTTCCAGCAATCTACTGTGGTCCACACAATCGAATGCCTTGGAGAGATCTAAAAATAATCCCATAGGTACCTCACCTTCCTCGATGGTAACTAAAACTTCATTAATTAGTTCATATATGGCAGTTTCAATATTTCTGTTTTTCATGAAACCATGCTGATGAATCGAAATGACATTAAACTTGTGGAAAAAATTCAGCAACCTGTTAGACAAAATTTTTTCGAAGATTTTAGAGAAGGAAGACAAAATACTGATAGGTCTATAGCTGTTTAGATGCTCAACAGGACCTTTCTTATATAAGGGTTTCACAATGGCAATTTTCAGTTGGTCGGGAAAAGTGCCCTCTCTGAAAGAACGGTTGATAATAAAACATAGAGGGGGAAGAATAACTTCTATTGACAGTTTGAGAACCTTCATTGGGATCTCATCATAACCACATGACTGTTTACTTTTTAAAGATTTTACGGTTTTCAGAACTTCATCGTGTGAAATGTCAAACATGTAAAAAGATTTACCAAGCCTATCCCGCTCCTCATTGGGAGATTTACTCAAACCTTCAGTGAGTATAGATGGATAATCAATGAAGAAATTATTGAAATCGTCTGGCATCAAAGAAGAACTGTTACGACCACCAGAAACTGCCGAGGACATCTTGGCTGTTGTGAGACTATTTATGACCCTCCAGGAAGCCTTTGACTTATTATCCGAGTTCCGTATGAAGCTGTATTGCAGTTGAAATAGAGGAAGATATTCATCCCATTTCCAGAACATAGATTGTTTATACATGGTGTCCCGGAAAATGTGTGGATTCTTCGGAGTCAGATAGAACATAAAAAATGAAGATGACAAGTTTCTATAATTTTTTTTCCTTGCAGCTCTCCCTACGAAGATACGACCTCCTATATGACGCCACTGGAAATCCATTTTAGTGGAATAAGTTTCAAACTACTCGATATAATTTGATGAGAATTTGATATGATTAATAGTATTGAGGACCTTTTAAATCACCGCACTCAAATTTCAATTAGCTTGTTCGGTTTACCAGAGGCGGACTGGGTTGTACATTTTAATGCTCACATTTTTAACACCCTGTATGATAAGGTGCTATAAAAACAAATTTGGATACCTTGAACATTGAGCTAAAGAAAAGGCACCCTTGTTCAGTGTCGATAAAATGAACCGTTTTCGAAAAAAAAATAATGAAAAAAGTAAGTAATTGAAATTTTTTCCACGAAAATGAATTTCCAGAGGCGTCATTTAGGAGGTCGTATCTTCGTAGGGAGGGCCGCTAGGAAAAAAATCATGGCAACTTGTAATCTTCATTTGTTATGTTTCTATCTGAATCCGAGAGATTTCCCACATTTCCGTTGCACCCTGTATATCGAGAAATCTAGGGGGGGCAAGACTTTTGACGATGTGTGTATATGAAAATAATTGAACTTTTATAAGGAATACTCAAAAAAAATTTTGTAGTCATATCTTCAGTTCAAGAGGCTATAAAATTCTTGTTTTATAATCACATGATTAGTTCCCATTATATTTCGTCCTGAAAATTTTGAAAGGAAAAGAAATCCAGGAAGTCCGATTATTCCTATTTAGGAACACACCTATCAATTCCTCAATAATTTTCCTCGAGAAGAAGAACGAATATCGTTCTATCGTCCTGTTTTCATGGAAAACGTCGAAAAAACGTCCATGTTATCTAACGATAAGTCACACTTATTTTAGAATCGAAACAACGATAAGACCTCACCATGCTGGCCTTTAATTTTGAATCGTTTTATCATATTTTCGTTGTCATAGGATATTTTGCAAGATACTTTTATCCAGGAGGCCGGATATAAAAGTTGATAATAAAAATGCTTTCACGTCCTGTAATTCTTCGATCTTGATATTGTGTTAGTTTCAGGTTCTTGGAAGTTATTTTGTTGTTTTCGTAGAAGGTTCGAGCGGATTTTACTTTGTATACTTATCCGACATGGAATTATCTTCATTAGATGGTGATCTTTCGTAGTAAATTTATGATACACGGATGATTTCGTGACTAATAGATCTACTCTTGAAGATATCATGTAGATGGGTACAATATTTGAATAGGAAAATCGAATTCTTGAATGAATATAATGATATGGATATCAAAATTTGAATTAACACTTTCTCAATATGTACATACAAATACTCACTTCACGTCATGTCCTTTTAAGTATTACACTAGGTACATATTTATATTCAAATCGACTAAGGACTGAAAAAACGTGTGAACATCTAACAAAATCCTCATTAATTGAGTATTGTAGAAGGAGTCCCGGAAAGAATGCGACAAATGGATACCATGAATCAAGTACATCAAGGAAGACTCGCATCAAGAGGTTTTGATAGTTTGAGGGGATTTCAAATTTGGAAGTTTAGTCACCCTTTACGATTTCCATCTTTCAATATTTCAGAAATGGAATGAATCAGATCCAGATTAGCAAACTTTCGGACTTTTTCTATTTTCATGAATATTGGAACATCCTGTACGTGAACATTATGTTTTTATTTATTTTCGTAACCACAAAGAATCATTTGACGAGAAAAATTCAAAATCTCCGCTGGGCACGGTCATACAGGGTGATCAAGAAGTGATCATGAGTGAAATTTCAAAGTTCAATAACTCTTAAACTATTCGACCGAATTATTTGAAATTTGTGAGTTGTGTTACCCTTCAATATTGCCATCTTTCAATATTTCTGAAATATAATGAATCAGATCAGGACTGAAAAATTTCAGACTTTCTCTATTTTCCTTGATATTGGATCACCCTCTACGTGAACATAATTTTTTTTCACAACCACAAAGAATCAATCAATGAGAAAAAATTTAAATCTCTGGTCAGCACTGTCATACAGAGTGATCTAGAAACATTACCTCATGAGTTACATTTCATAGTTCGATAAATCTTGATCTTATCGGTGAATTTACTTCAAATTGACGGACAACTTCATCAACGTGCTCCAAAATGTATTGAAATGAAAGGAAACCATTTTGATCAATTCCTGAACTGAAAATGACATTCAACTTGTTTCTTTTTCTTGAATTTTTTCTAAGTGAAAGTTAACACCTCATATCTTGGAAAAAGCCATTTCCGGACCTAAATTCATGAGAACTTTTTTAATATGCACTGAAACTTTCCTATACCGAAAATTTGTTTCTATAGTCGGCAATGTCGCGGTCGATTCCATTGATAATTGTAAGTTTATCATTCAAACTTTAGCACTTCCTCTCAGATATTTTCACAAAACTTTCACACTAGCGTACTGGTAAAATTGCAACCAAATAGACAGGGGTGTATTTAAAACTGTTTCAGAACGATCTCTCTGCCCGCCGTAATGATTTAGCCAGAATTTATTACGAACGTCCGGAAAAATTTCGGAAAAATCCACCCTTATATCTCCCTACCAATATCCATTCAAAGAGCGATGTTCTTTGAATATTTCGTTATAGAGAGAATTACTTCGTTTTAGAGGGTGTTTTTAACAAAGAATCTGGATTCAATGTGCAATGTTTTGTACGAAATTCGTTATACAGAGAAATAAGTCATACAGACGTTCGTTATAGGGAAGTTCCACTGTATTTCCATTCGTTTCATCCTCCAGAGACCAATGTCAATCACATTAACATTTAATTATATTCATATAGGACAGACTTGCATACATCCGGCGTCTATACACAAAATAACAAATGCTCCCAAGAAAACAAATTGAAGAACAATTGAACATTTTGTTTTTATCGGCCTAGAGGTCATCATTGCGAATTATCGAGGTGAAAATACCCTGCACCGTCTTTATTGGCTTTTGTCTGTCATGAAAATTTGCATTCTTCAAATATTACGATCATACTTTCTATATAATATTCATTCAATGATTTACATACAATGTAATATATTCGAGCAATATTCTTGTTCGGAATATTAATAATTTCTTTTTAGTCCAACCTGCGTTTACTCATTTATCAGGTGATTTGTTTTTGTAATTTCCAAGAGGTTTTGGTATGGAAATTCCATAGTTTTTGATAAATCATAACTCCCGTTATTATAATGGGAAAATCTGATTTGGTTGATTAGTTTTATGTATGACTCGTTTACGCGATTCTTTGAAATGTATTGAATATCAGTATACATAAATGCAAATTAAATACAGTGGAACTTCCCTGTAACGAACGTCTGTATAACGAATTTCTCTGTATAACGAATTTCGTACAAGACATTGCACCTTGAATCCAAAGTCCATGTTGAAAACACCCCCTAAAACGAAGTAAATTCTCTCTATAACGAAATATTCAAAGAACATCACTCTTTGAATGGGTATTGGTAAGAAGGTATAAGGGTGGGTTTTTTCAGAAAAATTTCCGGACGTACGTAATAAATCCCGTCCTTAAACTAAATCATTACGGCGGGCAGATAGATCCTTCTGAAACAGTTAATACACCCCTGGCTGTTTGGTTCCAATCTAACCATAACGCTAGCGTGAAAGTTATGCGAAAATGTCTAAAAGAAAGTGTCTAAGTTTGAATGATAACTTAAATTTATCAACGGTGACATTGCCGACTATAAGAACAAATTTTCTGTATAACGAAATTTCTTTATAACGACTTTTTTTGCGGATTTTGCGCATATACAGAATAACGTTAGAACATAAGAGATAGTTATTTCTGAAACTATTCGAGTAAATCTCTCCATATTCACAAATAGTCAAAATTGAGAAGATTTTGTCTTGAACATAAATTTCCAAAATATATAATATTAATTAATGACCACTCCTTTGATTTTAATAATGTGAAAATTTTAAATAGAGAAAAGAATTGGTTTAAACGAACTTTTAAAGAAATTGTTTTTATCAAGAGAATAAAAGATTCCGTGAATACACGCACCGATATTGGTAGTTTGAGTTCGGTGTATTTTAACTTGATTAATAAGGTTAATGTAGATAATTTTATTGCGCGGTAGTTCGTGTTTCGTTTTGAATTTGATGTTTTGTCGCTCAGTTGCAGGAACGTCCGTTAAAATTTAAAGGTCCATTAAACCTTTAATCCTCCATTAGTTCCTTGTAATAATGGAGGATTAAGAGTTTAATGGAGCTTTAAATTTTAACGGACGTTCCTGCAACTGACACTTGTATGTCTCACACATTTTAATGCAGTCTGTCTTTCCCGATGCATTTGTTTATACTAATGCGTCTTGTTTGATGTGGTTTTAATTCTATCCTGAGAATGCCATTTTATTGTGTGAACACTTATTTGATGATTTCGATGTATTCGAATGATTTATAACCGCTATTCATAGGGTGAGATCGCTTTTTATTTTAATCTTATTGTTTCCTTGGCCGACCTGGCGTGAATTGTTCATGTTGTTTTGCTTTATATTTATATCTATATTTGTTGTTATTTGTCATCTATTTATATTTCATATTTGTTATTGTATAGCGACGTCATTTTATCTATTTTTTATCTTTATTACTACACCAATTGTATGATCCATGCCGTTGTTTGTAAATTGGTTTTTGTTTTTAGCCTGATGAAGGAGCTGAATGCTCAGAAACGTTGCCATTGAATAAATTGTGTACAACCATTGAGTTTCAAAATATTTTTAAACTCAATGGTACAACTGTTCTTTGTGACTGATATTCCTCACCATCGAATTAAATCTTCGAAACGATAATTTTATCTGAAATATATAATATTAAATTTCTAGAAACATGTTTTTCTAGAATATTAACAAATTCAAATTCAGAAGGAATATTTAACCAATTGATGTTACATTTGTAATTGATTCAATATAAATATTCGAAATAAGTTGGATGACAATTAGTGGCTCGAGAATTTCAGATGAAATATTTTTTTTTACTTATCTGATTTCTTGAAAGAAGTAACGTAACTCGTCAATAATTCTTTTATGTAGAATCGTAAAGGGAAATCCTTGTACTGGTCGATTTTTAATTTCAACGGCAATTCATCCTATCCTTTTTTGAATTCGATATTTCTCACCCGCTAGGCTGCGTTTCCGAAAAAGTGATCAAAGAAAAAATGTTTAACTTATATTGAAGGAATTTATCAATATATACAGTGAAATTTTCGTATAGCGAACGTCTGTACCTGTAACGAATTTCGTTCAAGACATCTTGAATCTTCAATCCAAATTCCATGTTGAAAACACCCTCTAAAACGAAGTAAATTCTCTCTATAACGAAATATTCCAAGAACAAGAACATCACTCTTTGAATGGGTATATTAGTCAAAATGTAGAGGGTGGATTTTTTCCACAATTATGCCGTACATAGGTAATAAATCCCGACCATAAACTGAACCGTTACGGCGGGCGGATAGGTCCTTCCGAAAATTGGATTCAGCTGAAAATGTTGTTAATGATGGTTATATTAAATGATCCCTTTAATGTTGATGTTAATATTGTAACAAATGAACTTCCAACTGAAAAGGACAAGTTGTACAGTGTCAAATGCGGTGTTTGAGATCACTACGATAGCAGTGATAATACTGCAATTTATCAACAGCGTTGATTAATTTACAATAAAGAATGCAATTGCTTGTTTCGATACTTGACACTATAAAAAAAACATCTGTATAACGAAATTTTTGCGGATTTTGCGATTTCGTTATATGGAAGTTCCACTGTATATTGAAGATCAACTTGAATGAAATAAGTTCAAAATAAGCACAATGTCTGACGTAATAAAAATTTCCTCGACAATCTCCCAAATACTTACCAAACTTCTCTAGGCATCGATAATTCTGTTATAAACGGTTGACAGGATTCCCAACTTTCGATTTTTCATGCTTCGTAATTTTTGTGCTTGCTCTAGAAACTCCTCTGTAGGATCGGTTCTACTAATTATAATCGACGGATTCGATCGATTTCCCATTTTTATTATTTATTGTTTGATTTCAATTGCGCCTTTGAACGTTGTGAAACTTGTAAACGTTTTTTGTGACGGATTTTTGCTCGAAAAGTAGCGCAAAGCGAAATAGGATTAAGCGATTAGAGAGGTGTGTAAATCGTACTTCTGATCTAATAACACGGATTGAAGTTACAGAAATTTATTTTGTTTTATTGGTTTTTTTGGAGAGGATATTATTGTAATTCTTTTCTGATACTCTATAATTTTTTTCTCTATTAAATAATAATTCAATATTAGAACTGGAAATATGTTTTTTCTCTATGAATATTGAGTTCATGTGTTTGACTTTTTCCACAAAAGAATTGAATTGGTTCATCTCAATGACATTAAAGGCTTAAAATATTGTTACATATACAGGCTGTTCCTAAATTGAACGTACAAATGAAAAGGGGAGATTCCTTAAGTGAGTTTAAGAAAAAAAAGTCCCATAAACATGGGGTCGCAAACATTTCGTTTTCGAGATACAGAGTGTTGAAGTTTGAATTTTTTTCAAGTCTTTTTTCTCATAGTATCTACACTTCACAAGCTATTCAAATGAAATTTGGCATAGATATTACATTTGAGAGTTCCCACCACGTGACATGGCAATTTCGATAGAAGATCTACAGTTTGATATTTTTTCTGGAACACTGCCACCTGTTCTTCCGCAGAACTTTTTTGGTGAGCAACTGTTAATTTGAAAAAATGTAAAAAAAAAGCTTTGTTCTTATACTAAGCTTTTCGGTCTTTCGTAGTTTTGTAGTATCTACCAACGATTTGGAGAAAAAAATTTTGAACGATCCTCTCGAAATCCTCGTGAAAATCCAAACTGGGAAGGCCACTTTGTAAGCTGTGGTGAATGAATTCAGTGTCAGTTTTTAGGAAATTTTCCTGATCTGTAGCGATGATTCATAAAGATTCGATAAACTCGTATATAATCAACACATGTTTTTGATTAAAACTTCAACACCCTGTATCTCGAAAACGAAACGTTCGCGACCCCATGTTTATGGAACTTTTTTTCTTAAACTCACTTAAGGAATCTTCCCTTTTCGTTTATACGTTCAATTTAGGAACACCCTGTAGATTACGTTGCACATACGTTGTGTAAAAAAGGAAAACACGACCGGAATTATATCCTGGACATTATTCAAAAAATTAAATATTTAAAAAATCAATGATTGAAAAAATTAAATACAGTGGAACTTCCCTATAACGAAAGTGCTAAATCCGCAAAAAAAATTCGTTATAAAGAAATTTCGTTATACAGAAAATTTGTTTCTTTAGTCGGCACTGATAAATTTAAGTTTATCATTTACTTAAGGACTTCCTTTTAGACATTTTCGCACAACTTTCACACTAGCGTAATGGTTAGATTGAAACCAAACCACCAGGGGTGCATTTATAACTGTTTCAGAAGGATCTCTCTGCCCTCTGTAATGATTTAGTTTAAGGTCGGGATTTATTACGTACGTCCGGAAAAATTTCGGAAAAACCCACCCGTATACCATCTTACCAATAACCATTCAAAGAGTGATTTTCTTTGAATATTTCGTTATAGATAGAATTTACTTCGTTTTAGAGGGTGTTTTCAATATGGAATTTGTATTCAAGGTGCCATGTCTTGTACGAAATTCGTTATGAAAGTTCGTTATAGGGAAGCACTGTACTATGTTTCTGATGATGCGATGCTCATGAAATTCTGCATGAACATTCAGTAAATCAATTTTCCTTCACAAAATAAATTTCACTCGCATGGGATATCTTGTTATATATATATATAGAGATTCCTATTTTCAATATTCCAATTGAATTTTCCATGGTTCAGATGATGCGATCTTCTTAAAATTTTGCATGAACATTCAGTATATCAATTTTCATTCACAAAATAAATTTCATTCGAATCGGATATCTTGTTATTGAAATATAAAGTTTCTCCTTTTCAATATTTCGATTGAATTTTCTATGGTTCTGTTCATACTTTGGTCATAAAATTCTGCATAAGGCTTATTATGAGCATCTTGCATATGTCCTCAACATTTCATTTCGATTAGTTTTGTTTTGTCGGAGATATTGAGGAACAAAAATTTTGAATTGGTTTTGTTGACTCTTTCTTCTATTATTATAACTCAAGAATTATTCGACTAACTATGCCAGGACAGAAATACATTTGACCACGAATTCTCCCACATTGAATCCAACTATGGGCTAGAAACATTTGGGCCAAATGACTGCACCTATTCCCCTAGAAACAAATGCGAAAAATTACTATCAAATCAACGTTTGCCGAATCACTACGTGGATGGAAGAACTCCCAGTAGATCCTAATTTTTTCTGCTAATTTGAACAAAACAAACATTCGTCCGCCCCAAAAAAAATTTCAAGATTTAGACATTAGTGATGATGTCGCCAGGCCATTCGACATATGTCAAACCTTCCACCTACCACTTAAATCTTTCGAAAATAGCTATCGTTTCCTACAATTTTGAAAACTCCTTGTGTGGCATTGAGCTCGACAATCAATTTGCCCTCAGAGTTCTTGCCAAATTCCTCGATTTATAGTTTACGTGAATGCGGTCTTCGCAAAAGGTGGCTAGTTTAGATGTAACATGGTATTAAGTTGACCTCCCTGGTAGATCCGGTCACTTTGATTCGGTCTTTTGATGTCCCTGCTTCTGGGAAAATATATCCGAAGATAGTTGCTTAATTTATTTCTTCAGGAAGCATGTGGGATCCATGAATTTTGCCTTGTTGAGTGTTAATGATAGGATTCTTCAGAATTTGAAGTTGTTAATGGTTTGCTGATCGCCTTGAAATCGATATCGGTGTATTTGATGTTTTTGGTTACCCTTTTGATGTTTTTAGTATTTTGGTTGAGTGTTTTCCATTGACTTTAATAGGAGATATGAGTGATAAAGTGAAATGTCTTCCCAATATAACACCTTGTCCCTTCTTACGATTGAAAAAAATTGAATAATTGAATAATATTGAAAAACTTAAATTTAAACTGACACTGTAACATTCATATTTCAAAATAGTCATATTCTTCTGAAATTTCTCATAAATCAAACAATATAGCATGAGTGTTTCACACTATCAGTGAAGCAAGACCTAAATGGGGCCCCATACAAAAAATTTCAGTAGGAAGAGTTGAATTCCTGAATAAATAATGAAGTCAATAGTTTCGAAGCTAATTTTTGCAAAATAAGAAAACTAAATATGTTTTTCCCACAAACTGGTGAATTGAGAGCTAACAAAATACAATACATGAAACAAAAAAGTCCCTAGATGAGGTTAGTGCAAAACGGGACACCATACTATTCTGGCGTATGATACCAGAGGACAGGGAAAAACCTCAGTAGAAAAAACCGTGCCTCGCCGTTTTTACAAACTTGAAACTTAAAACTATTCGAATAAAAACCTTCAATATTCAGATACAAAATACAAATTCTTGCTCTTGGGCCAGGAGGGTGTTTTAAACCAGGTCTGGCGTTCCAAGTGATGATTTTCGAATCTTCTGTTCTTCTAAGACCGCTACAGGACCCTACTGAAGGGTAATCATCTCCCATAGATTTAAATAGTGGTATTTCATCCTGAATATCGAATTTAATTTCGGAATAATGATAAAAAAACGTGTGACAAACTAAGTCAAAATGACATGGCAGTAAACATTATAATAAACAGAAAAAGCTGGAGGCACAATTCTTTTTGAACAATATAAAAAAGGCACATATAGAAATATTTTCTAACCAACTTTGAAGGCTTTAAAAGATCTGAGTTGCATGAAATGAGGTATCAATCATTTCATATGGACGATAGATCTTTTACGAATAATTATTTTTGAGCGCTCGTTCTACTCAAACGAGTGCTATATCGTTTTGTCCAAATGTCTGCAATTTTCGAATTTTGAGCCGAAAATGGTCTCAAACGATAGGGTTCGACCCCCTGATGACGAATCCGTGGTCAAATTCAATTCTGTCCGTGGGGCCGTCCGGCCGGCCGTCCGTTAGCATGATAACTTTCGAAGGGATGGTCCTAAAGACATGAGATTTTCAGGGTGAGTTCTGTTCCCAAATAACGCGGTATCATTTGTAGACTTTCTCATCAATGAAATATCTCTGTTATGTTAGATTATTGCTTACACAATTAAAGATGTTTGCAGAGCTTATTCAAAATTTTTTTCGAAGTACTTCTCATATCAAAACTAACTCCAATTAAAATCAGAATAATTCTATCATGTACCTAAATCAATACACCTCAATCAAATAATCACCTCATTATAGTTTATCTCATAATTAAACATTGTTTATTTTGATATAATTAGTAAGGAACCTACGCAAATAGAACTCGTCTTCTGATGATTCATGCCATGTAAAGTATGATTCATATATCAGTACTAGTATGTCGTTAATTGTTGAATCGACTCTAAAAAAAGTAATATCCGCTGTGAAGAAACGGTTTGTAATAAGTATCCATATGATTCGATTCGATACTGTATGAAAGAAAATTCTCATATGAAATGATAAATGTAACCTAAGGGCTAGAATCAGTGTTATCCGAAACTAAGGATAAACTTCCTATATTCCGATTATTATTGTTACAACTAATCAGGCAAAAAAAATTAACACACACCAATATCTGATTTCAATTAATTCTATGTGAGATTCAGAAGAAACTGTGAAAGTCCTTCCAGAAGGAAGTTCGAAAATTCCAATTTCCTAACGAATCCAGCTAGATACTCGTAATTTCTGTGAAAAATGAAGTCGAATATCTCTGCTGAGTACATTAATGTTTCAAATCAGCAGGATAGTCCAGAAGTTATAATGATTTGGAATTCTTCGAATGTTTTGGAAACTTGGATTCTAAATTTCATAGTCACCTATTCAATAACGATCGAAAAACTTCTTTCTGCAGAATTCAAAATAAGAAATAAACGATGCAACGAATCGAAACATTTTTCCGAAACAACCATTTCAAAATGCGCGAAGTCTTTTGATGGTCTTCATATAAAGCATATTGAACAAGCTTTGATTCATAAGTGTCTCCCTGTTGAGCTGATTTTTTTATGTTCGAATCAATTAAGCATATAAAAAATTTGCTCAACAGGGAGATACTGATAAGCGACATCTTCCATAACATCACTAGTAAAAAATTCAAGAAAAGCCCTGAACAGGAGCTTTTGAGCGCTCGTTCTTTGGTGAAAACAATAAGACTGTTACCTCAAAATTTCAGATGGGATTTGAGATTGATACCAAATATTTAAATGCAGAATCTCAGCAAAATCGGGAATAAATTCTGGAAATTATTCAAAAAAAAATTTAATTCTATGATGCGTTCCTATTGAAATTTTGCATGAACGTTCAGTATAGTAGTATTCATTCTTAAAATAAATTTCACTCGAATCGGATATTCTGTTATGGATATATAAATATTCGTCTTTCAATATTCCAATTGAATTTTCCATGTTTCTGTTTACACTATGCCCACAAAATTTGGCTTATAATGAGCATCTTGCATTTGACCGCAACATTTTATTTCGATGGGTTTCGTTTTGTCTGAGATATGAGGAACCAAATTTTGAATGGCCATATTTTATGAAACACCTGTACTATTTGGCTGGTTAATGAATTTAATTGAGCCATTTGGGAATCGAAGTCACCCTAAAAACTTCAAGTCTCTAGGACAATCCCTTCGAAAGTTATTGTGCTAGCGGGCGACCGGATGGACAGAAATTACCGAAATTCCCATCAGTCAACCGTCTTGTGATCTCAGCACGATCTGGATAAAAATAATAAGATCCTGCTTAAAAAAGATCAACTGAATTGTTGAACAACGGATTCAATCAAAAATAGATTAATAGCATCGAAGATGTTTTTTGAGATCTTTCAAAAAGAGTGACGAAAGTTGCTTTTCTGAAAGTTTCGAGTCTAAAGTGTTTCCTGACGACGGCTAGCGAATGTTGGTCGAAACGTTGAACAGGAGAAGCAAATATGATTGAAATAGTCCAAATAATAATTCAATAAATGTTCCATGATCAAGAATTTCAGGTCAACAGAACTTATTGCTGAGTAAATGAAATTTTCATGGAGAATCCTTCCTTCGCTACCAAAATGACAAGAAAAAGTATTTTAAAGTCCAAAATATCTGTACGCCGGGTTCAGGTGTTCCAACCAACCCTCAAAGAACTTGTTTTCTTGTTCTTCATGCAAATAAGCTCGAATCACGGACTTCCTCAAGTCGATGAAAGTGAGCCCAGGTATATTTTATGGTTTCTTGAACAATATCGGCTTACGAAAACGTACGCCCGCTTCAAAATTCCCATGAAATTCAACCCTTCCTTCTATATGCAATAAAAAACGATGGAGTCGTTCGTAAGTGATACTATACAGTACGTATTGCTGTAAATGAATGAGTTAATCATTGAAATAACTATCAAGTGTACCAAATTAACTTTGATCAAATCAAGTTTAATATTTCACATATTATTAGTCCCTTAGACGAAAGATTAGTACTAATCATCACGTATTTCTTCCTTCTTCTATTTTACTTCGGAAAATAAACGTACAGATGGAACTTTCCTATAACGAAAGCGCTAAATCCGCAAAACTATTCGTTATAAAGAAATTTCGTTATACAAAAAATTTGTTTCTATAGTCGGCAAGGTCGCAGTCGACTCCACTGATAATTTTAAGTTTGTCATTCAAACTTAGGCTCTTCCTTTCAGACATTTTCGCACAACTTTTCGCACTAGCGTGATGATTAGATTGAAACCAAACAGCCAGGGGTGTATTTAAAGTGTTTCAGAAGGATCTCTCTGCCCGCCGTAATGATTTAGTTTATCCTCGGGATTTATTACGTACGCCCGGAAAAATTTCGGAAAAAGCCAACCCTTATACCTTCTTACCAATACCCATTTAAAGAGTGATACTCTTTGAATATTTCTTTATAGAGATAATTCACTTAGTTTTAGAGGGGGTTTTTAACATGATATTTGAATTTAAGGAGCAATGTCTTGTACCAAATTCGTTATACAGATAAATTCGTTACACAGACGTTCGTTATAGGGAAATTCCACTGTATTTGGACAATACAGCCCTTTTTTAGGGCTATTTGTTGGGTAAATTTCCAACAAATCAGTTGCATTATTACACCATGCCTTTCCAAGGGTTGTTTCGAGGGGTTTCAGGTAGTAATTTCAAAATTACAAACATTGAAGAAATTGATATTCACCTCAAGCTTGTGTTTTGTTGAAATATTCTCGGAATAATACCATGTGTCTGTATTAATATGGAAAAATATAATGCAAACAATAAAAGATGAAATTATAACTGTTATAGCAACTGTAACTGTTATTCTTAAAAATAACAAAAAAAGGTTTTACAGGAGATATGAGGTGAAGCCTCGAATGAACTAATAATCAGGCAATGAAAGCAATATGAGTCTGAATTATTCATATACATATAAAAAAGGTGTATCGCTTCATTTATTTGTTTATATAATATGCCCATTCATTAAATCTTTCAGTAAAGATAAAAAGAAATAAAATACTTACTATTGAGTAATTCAAAGAAAAAATATATAAGATCACGACAAGATTTCAAATTAGATACAAAAATGTTGTCTTATTGGATCCGACTTGACATTTCTACGAAAAGGCTCGAAATTTCCTTTATCTAAGGATGGAACCGATTCTATATATTTGCAAGCCCGAAATAGGCATCAAAATAGTCCCAGGCGCATGCGCATTTCAGGCGGAATCGGTTAGGCCGACAAAAAGGCACCAAAAACTAAATAGGCATGGTGTAATAGGGGTATTACTGGACTTCGAGAATTGGCTTGGTGGTCGGTAATTCGAGAAAATATTCTTTAGCTCTTTAGTATATTATAGGGAAAATGATCACTTAAATATATATACCCAGAATACGCATTCCACACATTTCTCTGAATTTGTGCAGTATTATAATTCAGTAAAAAAAAAGAATACTCATCAACATCCATAATTCCAAGAAAGCTCCATCGGAGTTTTCCTTTTATTTTGAATGTTTCTTATTTAAAATAGGTAGGTACAGGATCTGATGTATATTTCCTAATTAATATTCAGCGAGGTCTACTGACACACATGCTGAACTACACGTATATTGATGCAGATTTAGCAAACGCTCTTTATGGCACATTTTGCATGCAAGAAACGTGTTGCTCAATAAAATCTTGCTGATATAATCTGCATAGGAGGATGTCTTCATGGAAGGATAACGAACAAGCAGAATCTCCGTTGTGTAGCCACAAATATAGAGGGTTTTCCAATAACAGATGTTATTTCGAATAGCCCGCTATTTCGGTAGATGTCACGTTTGAAGCTGTCATTTTTTGACATTTGACAAGTAGAAACTACGCCATTAATAAAAATGGAACGACACACGCTTCAGGAACGCATTGAAATCATTAAAATTCACTATAAAAATGGTGAAAATTGGCATAGAAGGTTCGTAAAACTCGAACATTTTTGGGTTGTCGTGAAGCACCTTGTCGGACCGCAATAAAGAAATTGGTAGAAAAATTCGAGCTGTTGGGACAAGTTAGTGATGAGAAGAATAAAACCCGTGCACGTCGCTCCTAATTGGCCACCGAGATCTTGTGATTTAACACATTGCGACTTCTTCCTTTGGCGCCATGTGAAAGAGAAGGTTTACGCCAATAGCTCAGCGTCGATTCAAGACCTCAAAGATGGAATTCGTGAGGCTATCGAGGACATAGGGCAGCCACTTTGCGATTTGGTTATTGAAAATTATATTAAAAGGATATGGTCCTGTAAGCATGGTTTTGGTGGTCATTTGCATAATGTTTATTTCCACTATTAAAGGCAAAGCTTCTTCTTTGTAATGAAATAAACATCCGATCATTTATATTGGAAAATGGCATTTTTCTTTGAATATGAAAATAACACCTCTTTTTGGAAAACCCTTTATGTCCGGTGTGTCTGCCTTAACATAAATCTCAAGTATTTTTGCTTCACCAATGTACGATAGCTTAAAGGCACCTGTTCAGGGCTTTCCTCAAATTTTTGATCAATTAGCAAATAAACCAATCTAGATAAACCAACCCGGGTTCAAACCCGATCAACGGCACCTCGAAAATCATCGTCTAATCGTCCAATTGTCCCCGTTTCCTCCCACCGATCTCGCACAGAAGAAATCGTATTTTTGTTCGATCGAGACGATCCTAATAATTCAATTTTCAATTTCCGGTTAACAGATACTGCCGGCACAAGAAGGACGAAGTGGAGAGCTGTCGGAAGGGGCAGTCATCGTGAGATTCTCTTGTCCGAGAAGTCAGTCAATCGTGCCGGAGTGGTACTATGGTACCCGACTTCTTATGGTACTCCTTCCTACGGTTCGGATTTTATAAATTGAAAGGTATCATTACCGAGGAGGCCGAAATTGTAAAAAGTGGATCTTGAGCTGCTTCACGCTTGAACACCCGGTGTAAAGACGGTAGTAGTACCTTATTTTTGTGTTTCGTGTTTTATTGTTATGGGCCTTTAGTTGACTCTTGTAACGGGGAGTTGAGATGCGTTGAAGTAGTGATGAAGATTTGGGTTATTGTTGTTATCGTTAACAAATCGTTTATAATGATATCAAAATATTATTTGGGCTCTTTTCCTCATTTTTGCTTCTTGTATTCAAAGTTTCAGCCAGCATTCGCCAAATGTCGTCAGAAAAACTCTTAAGACTTGCAGCTTCCAGAAAAAAACTTTCGTGAATCTTTGAAATGTTTGTCATTTTGGCAGTTCTCAGAAAACAATTAGATATAGACCATAGACTTATAAATTATATATTATTATAAGTCTATGATTATAGATGATCTATTTTCGATTGAATCCTATTGATCTTTTTTAAGCTGTTTAATAGAGCCCAGATTGTTTTGAAATCAATAGAAGGTTGACTGATGGAATTGTCAGTTATTGGCATGAAAACCGCTTCTTTTAATTTTCTACGTTTGCTTTTTTTCTTCTTTTTATATTATGGAAGCTTCACCCCATAAAATCCTATGGTTTTCATTCAAAGCTTCGATTTATGAGAATCTCCCTGTTGAACTCATTTTATGTTATTGGATTTCAACATTCGAAGGATGGTTATTTTTTCCAATATAGACTCTACCACACTCTTGCGTATTGCTGTTCCCACATTGTATTTTTTTCCAATTCTAATCTTTTCAGGTAATCCTTTAACATACGGTAGGTATTACATTACATATTATCGTTTGTGAAGGTTTAGTTTGAACTGTTATTGCTTGTGGTTTTATACAATTGTGTTCAACTGCATTTGACTTTTTGAACAATTTTTTGGGATAGTCATTTTGCTTGAGATTTTCAAAGATATTTCCAGTTTCTTGAATTTTATCGTCTTGAATAGATCATATGTCTGATGCCCTATTAAATGGACTTTTGGCTACTCCTTATTTGGTTCATTTGATTCGAAATGAAGGTACTGTCCTTCTTCCTTTCTCCAACTTCAATATTTAGAAACTTACTTTAATTACTTGTAATTTCCTTTGAATAAGTAAGTAGCCATTGGATAATGTTGTCACTTGAAAAATCCTATATTTCAACATATAGAAAATCCCAGTCTCCAGGTCATTTGTTCACAAATTGAAAATTTTGGTTGCATATTCGAATTTCCCCATGAAATTTATAGATCTTTATTGATCATCTATTTTTCAAGGAAGAATCGCGATGAAAAGTACCAGTTATCTTGAGTCTTGTGGTATCACGTGGTGACATGGCCTAACAACCTATATAACAAAACGTTCAGTTTCTTAGAACGTTGTAGAGAGACATGAAATGAATTAAATAAAATATTAGTCAATATTCATCCAATCATCTCAATCCAAACTCAATCCTAGACCCTATAGATAATCTTCCTCAAATAAAACAATCTAAAACTATACCATCCAGATCTAATTCTACCCCAAAAAACTACCGGTTCTTCAATAATTATAGCCTGCTGAACGTAAGGCAAACTATAATGGCATCATTAGATATCACAGAGGTAAATATCCCTGGAATTGACGGCTGTAATAAGAATCTATGACTCGTAGAGGTGGGTAGGTATATCTTATTCAAGTTATTTAACGAGTCGTTGATGTGTAAAGGACTGTAACCGAAATCCAATACTTTCCAGTTCTCCGTTACTGATGTAATGTAAGCTATATTTGCCGCCTGGGTAGCTTCCAATCAGTTACTAGACGAAACCACAATTTTTATTTAGCCAAGTACCACTTGGTACTTGGACTGCACGACATACCATTTCGCTTGTTTGATTTCGAAAATTGTCGGAAGAAAATTTGAAAATAATAATGATTTGTGTCATTTATGTATATGGTAATAAGAAAATTCTTCAAAAGAACAACTGTCGCCACGAATATAAAACCCTTAACAGAAATGACTTCGCAATTCCTTCCACAGGGTGAATGCTGCTCCGTTGAGAATAAACTACTTGGCAATCGAAATACATATTCGAAAATATAAGAAAGCTCTGAGAAGGTACTTTTAGGGCTCGTTCATTGGTGGAGCAATAATGCTATTATCTCACAATTTCGTGAAGGACTTAATATTCATACTGAGTATGTGAATGCAAAATAACAACATGATCGGAATTATATTCTGGAAATTATTCAAAAACAAAAATATACAAAAAATCAATAATTAAAAAAAATGGATTCTATGTTTCAGATGATGCGATCCTCTCAAAACTTTGCATGAACATTCAGTATATAAATCTTCATTCACAAAAAAAAATTCACTCCAATCGGTCATTTCGTTATAGAAATAAAAAGATTCTTCTTTTCATATATTCCAATCAAATTTTCTATGGTTCTGTTAACACTATCGCCACAACATTTTGCATGAGGCTTAATATGAGCATCTTGCATACGGGCGCAAAATTTCATTACGATTGGCTCCGTTTTTTCTGAGATATTGAGGAACAAAAATTATGAATGGCCATTTTTTATGGAGAACCCTGTACTATATGGCTGGTAAACGAACTTAACCGAGGAATTTGGGAGTCGAATTCATACTGAAATTTCCAAGTCTGTAGGACAATCTCTTCGACAGTTATCGTGATTACGGCTGGCCGGACAGCACCACGACAGAATTAATTTGAACACGGATTTGTCATCAGGAAGCCGAAAGTTTGAGAACATTTCCGGCTCAAAATTCGCCCTTAAGAATAAATTCCTAAGGAAACAAACTTCAAAAATACAACTTTAAATGTTGTACTTGATGATGGAACAATAATTATATCGATATTTGCATAAGTTTTTGTTTAATTGAATTTCTGAATCACCAAGTTCCTTTACCTCACCCTGAATTATACAGTTGTTGGAAAATGTTGTGAATCTTCTATTTCTGGAATGAAAACTCGGGGACGTATGACAGAAGACCAAAGTTTACTTGAAAAATAGCATGTAACAAAGTCAAAATTGACCCAACTGAGCATTTTCACACGAACCGGCGACTTCCGAATAGGGAAAGAAATTTGTGCTTTACATTTCACTCACTTTGTTTGTGTAACGATATTCGACATCATTGTCAACATTACAGTATATTTTTCTTATGACTTTGGTTGTAGAGAAAAGTGAGAATACAAAAGTTGTTTCACCCTTTTTCTATAGAAGTTACAGTTTTTAGGGAAATAAAAATAAACCTTTGCCTTCAAAACTCAATCCCCACCACTCCCTGACCTCAGATCGCCTCTGAATTATTTTTTCTTTCATTTTCGTTGCATTCTCTGCCTTTTCTAGTGGGTTTCATTAAACTATAATCTTTTTTTTCCAAAATTATTGTCCCTGTATATGTGAATGGTGAATGGGTAGTGGGTACTCGAATATATTACAGATGAAATTTGAAAATAATGTTTCACAAAATAGTGAATATCCGAAAAAGAAAAATTGTGTTTCGAGTTTTAGCCAATATGTATATGAGACATTTCAGTGATTCAACATCCTTGATCTGAAGAAAACATCGTCCAGTTCCAGACAAACATCAAAGAAAACCATTTAATTCTGTAAGCTACTTTACGTTTTCAGAACAAGAAAATCACAGTGTCGACAGTCTCTTGGATCAAACAGGATCTTAAATTCCCCAGGGCGCAAACTTCGAAAATTCACCCTCTCACCACCCCGTCGAAAAGTAGACCTTTAAGGGGCTTAATATTAATTGTAAACGCGGCATTTCAAGTTGGAGCGGAGCTTGTCCAAACATGTCGTTCTGTGATCCCTCAGGAACTGTAACTGACACCGTTTAATTACCCCATTATGTAGATATTTTGACGGTCGATCGCGCCAATACGGGGGTGGTTATTTGATAGGCAATTTCAGTGTTCCTACAAAATTATCGTTTTTGCTGCGGGATAAGTTTGATTCCGCCTACTTTCAATAAGTGTTTCCAAATAATTAAAATTATCTGCATTTAATCGTTATTTAATCAACTAGGTTATTGAAAACAGCGACTAATGGTCGAGACCATTAGTAGCTTGATTAATAACCGAGTTGATTACAAGATTTTTCCGACGATCTAAACATGAATTGTGTATAAATTCTTGATTGAAATACATTCTTATTTTGCACAAATCATACATTTGGCATAATGGAATTTCTATGTCTCCAGTTCCAGTAGAGTTTTGACATTTCTCGTAGTGCTTCTGAATACTTTGTGTACGGTTGCCATGAGGATTTCACATTGAAATATAGCATAAATTGAGCATCAAAATGGGCCATTAATGTTCAATTTCGTTCACATTAAAATCACCTTTTATTTCGAGAATAAACTTGTGATTTCAAAAATCCCAAAAAAAATCACGAGATTCCGGAGGATAATCAACTGAACAATCCATTCAAACTTGTTCTGTAGAATATATGGGTCAATCAATGATTAAATCGCATATCCTATAATATGGTAACAGAAATGTCAGAAATCAAACCGCAGTGTTGCTATTAAGACCATTTTGAATTTATATC
Organism: Propylea japonica; assembly: GCA_013421045.1. Lineage (NCBI taxonomy): Eukaryota > Metazoa > Arthropoda > Insecta > Coleoptera > Coccinellidae > Propylea > Propylea japonica. The sequence continues at coordinate 24,045,866 of CM024241.1, read as the reverse complement.
CCTATTGGAAAACTCTTTATTTTGAAATATCTACACAGGTAACAAGCGAAAATGTTGACAATAGAATATATGCTAGAAAAATATTAATTGATGAAATAATAAAATAATTCATTCTTGATACATAAATATCAACCCCCGTACTGTGATAAATCACCCCATTGTATCATTAACACCTCCCACTTTGTAACAGAGGCGTATTGTCGTATCGCTGACTTGTTGACGAAACCCATTAAAGTGCTACACTTTCTTAATTGATTCGGCTGTCTTTGAAGGTATCGAAATTGCTTTGCTACAAGAACTTTGGATATTGATGTATTCGAAAAATTTAATCTGCAGTGGGTTGATTGCGAGTTAAGATATTATAGTCGAAGGAGTTCAGTTTCATTGAAATATACGAGGAAAGATTGAAAAATTATTAGCCTACTATGGACCAAACAAAATTTCAATGTCGAAATTTTTTTATACAAGATATTATGCTCTTAATTGGATACATTCGTTACAGCGAAACTGCAACGCCTCTAGACCTTTTGGAAAAAAAAATTGCTTTTTGCCCTGCAAATCAGACCTCCACAGCTTTTATTGAGACCTCGGTGGAAGAAAATTTTCGACCTTTCAAACTTTAAGAGATGATAGTCGGACGGAGCCAAATCTGGCAAATAAAAAGGGCGTTCTAGTAATTCTTACCCTAAATCACGAATTTTTTGCATGGCAACATGAGATTTGTGTGCTGTGTTCTGCGAAAAAAACACGTCTTTCCTCCTTAAGTTTTTCCCGTAGAGTAGTCAGTAATGTCGAATAGCAATTCTCTGCAATTATTTTCCCATCCGTATCCAAAAAAACAATGATGATTAATCCATGGTAATTCCAAAAAACTGAAACAAGAATTTTTTAGCAGATTTTTGGACACGAAACTTCTTAGGACTTGGAGAACCAGAGTGCCGCCATTCCATCAGTCTGGCTTTCTTGAGGCCAATAAACAGCTGTGTGGCACGTAGAGCCGTTTGTTGAAAATAAACGTTGTCCAGATCAATACTATCCAATTTCGGGCATAAAAAATCATTGATCATCTCTCGATAGCGCAAACCATTCACCTGGGTTTTCTTCAACACTTTCGGCTACAGCAGCAATAATTCAATATTCTCGGCTGTTCTTGAGTGACGTGAACGGGTTTTATTCTTCACATCCCTAACTTGTCCCAACAGCACGAATTTTTCCACTTTATTGCGGTCCGACAAGGTGCTTCACAACGACCCAAAAATGTTCGAGTTTTACAAGCCATCTCTGCCAAATTGTCAACATTTTTATAGTGAATTTTAATAATTTCAATGCGTTCGTGAATCGTGTATCGTTCCATTTTTATTGATGGCGTAATTTCTACATGTCAAATGTCAAAAAATAACAGCTTAAAACGTGACATTTACCGAAATAGCGGGCTATTCAAAATAACACCTCTTATTGGAAAACATTTTGATAGATATCAGAGAGTTCTGCAATCAGACCATTTTTCTTTTACTGATTATAATTGAGGAAATGATCGGAGCCATAGATTTGTAATTCCAGAAGAATGTCTTCTTATGATTCTTGAATTTGAAATATCTCAGTCCCTACGGCCCTCAATCCTTAACTTTTTTTTTTGAATAGGAATATATGGTTTGTGACACACCAGATGAAACGTAATTCAATTACCTACTCATTCAAAAAATTCAGAAAAGCATAGGGAGACCGGCTTTCTAAATGTCTAACCCATGGATTCGTGAATTTTCCTCAATAATACTAGTAGTAGAAGAATAATGGTCTATTTGCAGTACTCTCGAGAGATAGTGAATTTCTTCAATTCAATGATTCATCTTATGAATATAATAATAATTGTAATTTATTTTTCTGGTCCTTTTACTGCTTTGATTTTTTTCGTTTCAGAATTCCGAAGGCATCCTGGAGAGGGTTATCGTTTGGACTGAATAAAGAAGGAATCCTTCAATATTCTAATAGTTTTTAAGTGTTATTTTTTGTTGAAATGGCGAGACAGGGTTTTTTCTACTGTGTTTTTCCCTGAGCTGTGGTATCTTACGAAAAAATAGTATGGTACCCCGTTTTGCACCAACCTCAGTTAGGGATCTTCATTTTTGTTTTATGTATTGTATTATGTCAGCTCTTGATTTCAAAAGAATATATTTATAATATTGCCAGTTATCAATATTCAGAGCTGGTTGATTGTGTACATTATGAAACACTCGATTTCAATATACGAGTATTCGAATACAATCACCGAAAAGGTTTATGAACTTCAAGAAGGCATTTTCCAGGAAATTTATTTACAATTTTTTTACAGGAACAAATTTTTGGTTCCATAAATGTAATATTACACCATAAAGAATCAGCTCCACAATATCAAACCAAAGTCCGCTTCTGTATCTCCTCTTTGACCACCGTTTCTTCGTGCAGGATCCATTGTAAGACGTAAAATGCCAGACCACAGGTTCATTCATGGTTCCAACGCCGGTCCGGCTTTCTTGAGGCCAATAAACCACAATTTACTATATGGTTAACGAGATCTAATTGAAGGTCCCGGATTCTGATCATAATTTGGTTTTTGTTCGATGAGATACAGCTCGTTGTTATGTAACGTGATCAGCTACGTGATTTTTTGGCAGGTACATCCCGGTCGCTGTGTAGAACGGGTTTTAATTGATGATGATGGTATGGGAAGATATGGTGTTTTGGGGCCTTTATATTAATGGATGTTGGTTTTCAACTTTTGAGAAATTGGTTGACATCATATAGATGTTTCACTATATCTTTCGTATTTTTATTACGAGTTTGAATGAGTTTGTGTTTTTTTATGTCACTACAAGTTCTTTTTTCTTTTAGATATCGATTGAAATATAATCTGGGAGGATTCTGCATTCCTAAAAAACTTTTCAGGTTTTCACTCCTCTGAAACAAGAATAATTAAAAAGAATTTAATTAAGATGAAGTGCTCCTGCTAAAATCTTTGCACTTATTTGTCAGGAGCAAATTGGTTTTTAAGAAATTGTTGCCTAATAGTAAAGCTAAAGAAGGAAATAAATGAAAAGGATAATGTAACGTTTCGTTGTCTTTATCAGACACCTTCTTCAGACAAACTTGTAAAATCTTCGAAATTGTGTGTTTTTTCATTTGCAGTCTAATTGACATTGATAGTTGTCAATCTATAGAGATGTTGATTTATTTGATTTTGAAATTTCCTGATGTCATTTCTTTCTTCAATAAATCAATCCAAATACGATCTATTTCAACAGAACAATAGGCCAAATTATCTACTTCATCTAACAAAATACATGTGGATTCCTTAATTTTCCTTTTATAATTATCAGGTGATCTTTGTACTGTTCCAGTTCATTATATGATCTCCGCTATATGAACATACATGATCAGCGATTTGTGATCTTGTAATGTCTCTATTTTTGAAGTTGTTCTTATGTTCCCGTTTTCTTATCTCTAAAGGTCTCTATGTCTCTCCTGTATAAGATTTTCCACATATACAGGGAATATTGTCAACACAAATTTTTGATTTTTGTATCTTATTCATTGGTTTCGTTTTTCAGAGACTGGGAGTGAAAACCTAAAAAGTTTTTTAGAGATCATTATTCTTTTGTTTTATCTATGCTACATGTTCCCCTAAAATTCTATGTATGTAGAAAATTCCTCGAGCACCTGTGCTTCTGGATAATTATCACTTGAAGAGCCAGACCTGGTGTGATAAAAAATCTTCTGTATAGTTTTGCCCAAACGTATATAATTATCGAATTTTGAGCCAAAAGTGTTCTCAAACGATAAGGTTTGACTAAATGGTGATGAATCCGTGGTCAAATTCAATTCTGTCCGTGGGGCCGTTAAAACGATAACTCTCGAGAGGATTGTCCTAGAGGCTTGAAATGTTTAGGGTAGGTTCGGTTCCTAAATGCCACGTGATTGAATTCATTAACCATCAACATCGTAAAGGTGTTCCAATAAATATGGCCATTAAAAACTTCTGTTCCTCAATATCAACATTTATTTTGAAGGCGAGGATTTTCATTCAGAATGTTTATGCAAAGTTTCAAAAGGATCGTATCATCAGAACCATATAATTTATTGTTTCTTTTATGAATTATCCATTTTTTCGAATAATTCGGAATTTATCAATTAGAGCAAGCTGAATTTTTGCAGTGAAATGATGTTCAATACCAATTTAAAGCAGTATTCAAAATATTGTGACAGTTGCTTAAATACAAGCATAGAAAAGCCTATCATAAATCTAAAAAAAAATTAATATTGCCATGAAAAAACTTTAGATTGGAATGGAATCGAGTTTGATAATGTAAATAGTATGATAGTGAACCATAAAATTTCGATATTTCAAGTAAATATTTTTTTATATAATTAATTTTTTGAATTTTCAGATTATACTTGCGACCGTGCTGAGATTTAAATGAGCATCAATTTAAAGTCCTTCCAAAAAATTCGAGGTAGCTTGATTGCCCCACAAATGAACGAGCGCTCAAAAGCACCTGCTCAGAGCTCCTTCTTGATTTTATATTATATATTAATAATTGCTCTCTAAAACTTTTTTTTCTAGGTAAATTTCACCTTTGTTATTGTAAGTCAGCTTTTCCAGAAATTCACCTATAGTCTTTTTCAAAAATGATCGCCTCATTCGTGATTTGGTATAAATACCAAAGTTCAAAATGATCACCTGCTTTATCCTTGATGTCAATGTCCGGTCCTCCCTATTATCCAATATACCGAAATATTATTCAACTTCTATTTTACATAAATCACGAAAATCAATCCTCTAATAAACAATTTTACAGTTCCGCCAACCTAATAGCACCAAAAACACCATCCGAAATCGGAGCAATACTCGACAGACACACAAAAAAACAATCTCACGAATATAACGTCGAAAAATGAACAGCGGAATAAATTGAAACTTTCTTTATTTCGTCGAATCGCCATGGTGCAATTGTAGCATGTAGATGTAATGAAACAGTAAAAAAACGTGCTACTCGATGGACCGTTGGTAGCTCTGTCAGAAATCGTGCTTCTGGCTTAACACATTACACGTAATTACGGGTTCTGGATGATTGTTTTCCATATTATATTCTTGGATAGAGAAAACCAGCGGCGGTTCGTGAGCCTAGGAGCTGCAGGACCAAAAGAATGTAGGGGAAAACCCGGATAGACGCCCCACTTTTTGAAATTGCTTCATATTTTTGAGAAGATTGAATTTCTATGAATGTAGGTAGTCCCATTATTTGATTTGCAATACTGAGACTTCTCTCTGACATAGCAATCCCAAATTTCCCAAAAATTTGATTTTTGTGGAACCCTTTCTTTGGGGATAGCTATCTACAAGTATGGATAGTTGCCTCACCATGAAAATATTGGGACGGATAGATACTATATGAACCAAAAACCCAATTAAATACATTGAGATTTTGCATGCCTAAAACAGCAACTTTATTTACGCAACATGGATCGAATTAACAACAATTGTGCATTTTTAGTAAAACATCAAATTTCGTTGAGAATACAACAGTATGTACTTCAACGAATTCAACCAAAAATTCTGGCCTAATGAAAATAAACTGAAAATTAAGTCAAAAACATAACGTGTTTTCCGACCAGACGCGGCTAACAGGTGCAATTCGTCTCGGTATGTCTTCATTTAGGTTCTGAATCAAATGGAGCATCACTCAGCTGAGGAATATTTTCAGGAGTTGGTACGCCAGATCGAATTTTCGTCCTAAGAGCATTCAAACATATCCAATTGGGTTCAAATCTTGGCTTAGAGCAGGCCAGTTGAATTCTTGGTTATCAACCTCTGCTAAATACTCCCTGAATGGCAATCCTAACCACATGCGGTTGGTGCGGTCGGTCATTAAAAAGCATTAGCAAGAAATCGTCTCCAATAAACGGTTCATATGAAATAACATGTCGCGCTAAAACTTCTCTTGTTTTATGTTTTCACTTAGTTTTCAGTTTATTTTCATAATGTTCGGATTTAAGGTTAAATCGGTAAAGGTACCTTTATAGCCATAGCGAAATTGTAGAGTTTAATGTGGTTCTGAAAACCCTGTATCTTTAACCAAATTTGAGCTATTGCTATAAATGAAGAATTAAATGGTCAAGAAAAGATATGCCTTGGTGAAGAAATTAGAAATCACACGGTGGAACAACTGGAACACACCAGGGGTGGTTTTAAAGTTAGGGTAAAAAAACCGATTTTGTTTCACCCTGTATAAAATGACGTTCGTCGAGTTTTCTTGAAATTCGAAATTTATGATTGATTGAGTATGAACATCCCTACAATTAAAAAAAGTTCAATTGAATATGACTTCAAATAATATATTTATGAATTAACAAACTTCATCGATTTTTGAGTGGATCGATTATTTTGCCGGTCAGTGTATTTATGACAATCTGGAGCAAACCAAACAATAGAGGTAAGTCATAATCAACTTTGCGAAGGGGGTTACATTCCCAGACAAAATGTAGCTTTTGTATGGTAACGCACAAAATACTTCATTGGTCGTAGTGCAGAAAGGAAGTCACGGTGTCAATCTAATCAATCAATCAACTAATGGCTTCATTCCATTCGTATTCCAAAATTTCAAATTTCGAAGTTGCTCCTTTTAGAAGTTACCTATCGTAATCACTTTCTATAAGCCGACGAGCCGCTACTGTTCAATATTCTTTCTCATACAGTGAATACCTTCAATTTGGTTCCATTCAACGTTGAAATATTCTCATCTTTGACCGCGTAAAGATTCGATTTGTGAGATATTAGATTGCTTTCTTATTAGTGGTTTCGATTACTTCTGTTTGGAGTGTAAGTACTCACAATCTTCGTTTCTTTTCTCGCCGATGATGTGCTTTGCTCAGTGTGAGAAATACCCTCAGTAAATTGATGGTTTGGTCCATTCACATCCAATGTTTTTTTTTCAAGAATAATGGAGGAATTTTAGAAAATTGTAGGTTCGTGTGGAAGAACTTCATTCGATTTGCTGTGAATATTAGTTGTCTGATGAAAATGAATGATGTATAAGAAAATTCGAGAATCAATCGGCCAAAAAAACATGTTGATTTGAGTATAAGTTTTGTACGAAACAAGATAATGTTTCATCATTGAAAAAAAATATTTGAAGTAGAATTCAATAAATTCCTTATTTTTCTTTACACACACAAACGATTAAAATAAACAGATGAAATAATCTCTTTAAAACCATCTTTACTTTTGTACTACTTGATAATAAGACCGAGCTAGTATAAGGAACATGAAAAAATGGGAAATAAAAACTATGGGAGTTTGTTCAATGAAATAAAAAGTAAATAACTATAAGCAATGACTATTACGATGAAATTGGTCTCAATATTTCTGAAACTTAGCTGTGAGCAACACACAAATTGAATACATATAATTATCTCCATTATTTTCTTCAGATTCATGTAATTAAGAAAATAATAGGTTTTTTCTAAATTGCTATTAAAATCGTTAGTCATCATATTTGAAAGTAATTTGCAAATTAATGATGATCGAAGAGATAAGAAGTCAATTGAATTTAGCATTTCAACATTTAAATCGACCTGAAAGAAATGTAAACTCGAAAAATCCGAATTATTTTGATTATTATATATCGTTCAACAAAGGAATATAAAAGTATAAGGCTATTTATCAAATAATAGTTATTTGTGGTACAAGTGTGTTATATTAAAAATAAATCACGAGATCGTTAACTCCCGATCAACGATAAATATGAACGTGAGTTATAATCCATAACTCACTAGTGTGCTTTGAATTATAACATACTCCTGTGTTATGATCCGTAACTCACTAGTGAGTTATGAATTATAACACACTACTGTGTTATGTTTCCGTAACTCACTAGTGAGTTACGAATTATACCAGACTTTTGTGTTATCTTGTCTTGTTTAATTGTCTGAAATGACATTAATGATGACAGTCTTAACTGTCATTGTTGAATAAAACATATTATCGAAATCATCTGTTCTTACCTTGAGGTTCTTGTTTGTAATTATGCGATCCATCGCTATTTTGCGAAGACGGAACCCCGCGTTTTTTGTATGTTTCTAGATCCCGTAAGTGTGAGGTGAAAGGGGTGTCTAAAAAGGGTCTCTGGCCCATGCCTATCGCCCTGTATGAGGTATTGTGAGCACCTGCAACAAAAACCCAAATTAGGTTATCTTACTCCTCTTTTTCTGATGTACTAATGAATGAACTTTGTGCTTTTAGAAAACTTTTAGATTGAATATAATCGACAAGAACTTTATGTGTTAGTTTGTTTGTTGAAATATTATTTAGGCTATTTTCATCACATTTGGTTTTTCTGTTCAACGTTTCGGCCAATATTCGTTAGACCTCCTCAGGAGAAATACTTATGATACTCAACTTTTAGAAAAGCAACTTTCGTCACTCTTTGAAAATGTTCTGAAATTTTGACAATTCTCAGGAATGAATCATCGATGACTTTGATCCATTTCCATTCTGGATTTAATCAGTTATCAAATAATTCATTCATTTTTTTTCAAACTGGATCATATTATTGAAGCCAGATGTTTTTGAGATCAACCGATGGTGGACAAATGGATTTTCAGTTATTGACATGAAAGCTTCGTCCTTCAATTCTCTGCGTCTCATTTTTTTTCTTTTGATATTATGAATCCTTCATTCAGAGCTTTTTTACTTTGAGCTAGTTTTAATGTACTTTGCTTCGATCATTTAAAGGACGTTTAGTCCCTTCAATATAGGTTCTATCGCACTCACAAGATACTTCATATTTGCAATTTGGGTTTGTTGATTTTCATCATTCTACTTTGTTCAGATCTGCCCTGATAGTGTCTTGGGTCTTGAATACAGTTCTCACATTTTATTAAGTTTTTACTTATGATGCAGTCAATAATTAGCTCCCGAAATATTGAAACTTTTTTTTCAACACCTAGTATATTTTATGGAGTTTTACGAAACTTCAGATATTATGACTCAATAAATAATTCAAGAATGCAAATGTATTAAACAATTAATCCAGAATATTGGATTTTTCGATTAGGGTGATAATAATGGACAACATCTTGACCATCCAAATAATGCATGAATACGCTCTTATGAACTGGGTAAAGTTGATAACGCCAGTTGAATACAGTCGAACTTCCCTAACGAACGTCTGTATAACGAATTTCTCTATATAACGAATTTCGTACAATGATATTCCACCTTGAATCCAAATTCTTGTTAAAAACACCCTCAAAACGAAGTTAATTCTCTCTATAACGAATTATTCAAGAACATCTCTCTTAGAATCGTATTGGTAAGAAGGTATGGTGGGTTTTTTCCGAATTTTTTCTGGACGTACATAATAACCTTTAACTAATCATTACGGCGGGCAGAGAGATCCTTCTGAAACCGTTTTGAATACACTCCTGGCAAATGTCTTAAAGGAAGTGCCTAAGTTTGAATGATAAACTAAAATGTATCAGTGAAGTCGAACAAGAAATTGTCGACTATAGAAACCAATTTTCTGTATAACGTTTTTTTTTGCGTAGCGTTATATGGAAGTTCCACTGTATTTAAGGCATGGAAAACCCTTTGTAGATTTTTAGAACCGACTGCTACTGCGCAATTTTTCTCGAATTTTTATCACGAACCGAATCGGGAATATGAATCATTATCACATCGAATACCAACACAAAATATGACCAGTGTAGGCAGTCATTTTCAATTCGAAATCACATGGGAAATGTTGATAAATCTGGGGAGCAGTAGGTATATGAGGTAATTACATGTGGAATAATGAGTACCCAATTGCATCCACTACAGAATTGTAGATTGGTAATCCTGCACATTCATCAGGTTATGGGCCCTAATCAGGTCCGAACATTATACATTTTGGTATTCACGACTACCTCTGTAGAATTACAGCTATGGTCGAACGATATACAGGCTGTTAAGTTCTAGACTGTAATCGCAGATAACTGAGGATTTTTCAATAAGAAGCTTCAATTTGAACAGCTCGTTATATAAACGGCAGTAACTTTCGAAGCTGTAATATTGAATTGATACAAGATTTTAGGTGATATACATGGGTGGTCAATTTAGGAATTTCAATTTAAAAGAGCTATAAATTTGTTTTGAATAGGAATAGGGAAGTGGGGTTGGTCTCAAACGAAGGAGAGGTTCATGGAAATTCAGTCGCTTATAGTTCGCTGGACAGTTAAGGAGCGGTCGTTCTGCGTGCGCGCTTTTTACAAACAACAACATTTTTTCTCTGATGAAGCCCATTTTCATTTCAACGGCTATGTAAACCAACAAAATTGCCGGTATTGGTCTTCAGAAAACCCCAAAGAGACATGAAACTCAATTGCATAATCTGAAGGTCACAGTTTGGTGTGCAATACTCGCACAGGCATTATTGGCCAGTACTTTTTCGGAGACGGGCGCGGCCGAGCTGTAACAGAGGATTCTGATCGTTATGTGGACATGTTGAACAATTTTTTTGAACCAGCCCTCAAGACTTTGATGGATACAATCAGGACACTTGGTTCAGCAGGACGGGGTCACTTGTCACACACCTTGTGACTTTCCCTTATGCCTCAAAAGTATAGCCTACCGCAACAATCCCCACTCTTATTGCGTTGAAGGAAAATATCCGCCAGGAAAATTCAAGTCATCAGTCCTGAAATATTGCGACATGTTTTTCTAAATTTGGGGGTTCGACTCGAAGAGTTCCAGCAGAAAAACGTTGGACAAAAAACGCCTACTCTGCGCTCAAACTTTCTTGAACGGTCTATAGTTATAATTCCAGATAATGAGTAAAATTCAGGGTGGAAAACTTGTGTTTGAATCTATAGGAGATGATAACCCGATTTGTGAGGCATTCATTCATTATTATTTTAACTACGTTATAAAGATAATAACTCAATGGGTCTTCTGGAGTACCAACTCACCACAGTTGAACAATTGATCTGTTCTTTTAACCCAAGTTGGTATTCGAGTAAGTTCCCGAAAATACTCTTGACTATTTCGAGATTTACAATGCATAGAATACATTATTTTAGGGCAAATCAAGATTAATGAGAATTTCTATGATTTCATCACATTCCGAATGACATCTATCAAAAATATCGTAAACTGTCAATAGTATAATCTATGACTTGTTTTGACAACTAAATAAACCCCTCAAAAAATCAACGCAACATCATTTCTACAAGTTTTTACATCAGAAGAAAACACTATGACCCTCAACAATAGAATATTCTCGAATGTCCAGAAACATCTAGAAACCGCAGACAAAATCAGTGTAATTGGAGCAGGTATGGTCGGTGTGGCAGCCGCAGTCACCATACTAAGTATGGGTGTCACCAAAAATTTGGTACTGGTAGATCCATTTGGCGACAAAGTCAACGGCGAGGTTTTAGACCTGCAGCACGCAGCTTTATTCTTGAACCACCCCACAATTTCTGGAGGCAACAGTTACGAAGCCACCAAAGGATCTAAACTTTGCATAATAGCCGCTGGAGTTCGTCAGATTCCAGGGGAATCAAGGCTGAATCTCACGCAAAGAAACGCGGACATCATGGTGAAACTAATTCCTGAAATCATGAAGTACTGCCCTGATACTCTCCTACTTATGGTCAGCAACCCCTGCGATGTTATGACGTACGTAGCTTGGAAATCAAGTGGACTACCCCCTTCTAAAGTTATAGGAGTTGGAGCAAACTTAGATTCTGCTAGATTCAGATGGAACCTGTCGAGGAAATTCAAGATAAACCCAGCAGATATACATGCTTGGATCATTGGGGAACATGGTGACCACAGCATAGCCTTATGGTCCACCTTAAACATAGCAGGTACTAGGATTCAACAACTAAACCCAAATTTCGGTTTGGATACCGATCCTGAAAACTGGCACCAATGCCATAAAGACGTCATCAACACTGCCCAAACACTATTAGATCTTAAAGGCTACACTAACTGGGGAATTGGTATGTCCATCGCAGTCATAGCCAAAGCTATTATGACCAACCGATTGGAAATATTTCCAGTAAGTGTGAACGCAAAAGGTAAATATGGAATTCAAGATGATGTCTACATTCCACTTCCTGCAGTAGTTGGTTACAACGGTGTTACAGATATATTAGACCTTAATCTTCGCGAAGAAGAATTGACAGCTTTGAGGAACACAGCGAAGATCATGAAGGATGTACAAGACGGGATAACTCTAGGAACACAATCGCGAAAGTGTAACTGCACCAGATGTAAGAGGAACGCATTTTAGAACTAGTATATCTTATTATTTAAATCTACATTTAAGCATCAACATTGTAATTATTATATTGTATTCATTATATATTTTGAACTTATTCAGATGATCAATATTCAAATGAAGCTAGTCAAGATAGCTAGTGATCGTATGACAGTTTGTGTCAATCATCAACACAATTTCATTCTTTTATCGAGTTTTTGTTGTTAAGTTTCACAATGTCTCTGGCAAATAAAGTCTTCTGGAAGGAACAGAACCACATTGAGTCAGTTGGAGACAAAATCAGCATCGTCGGAGCTGGTATGGTTGGTATGGCAGCAGCTGTTAGTTTACTTGGCTCTGGAGTGACCAAGAACCTGGTTCTGGTTGATGCATTCGGTGATAAAGTCAAAGGAGAAGTCCTGGACCTCCAACATGGTGCCTTGTTCTTGAAACACCCAAGAATAAACGGAGGAAATGATTTTTCAGCTACTGTAGGCTCGAAATTGTGTATAATAACAGCTGGAGTCAGGCAAGAGCCTGGGGAGTCAAGACTGGCGCTCGCACAAAGAAATGCTGATATCATGTCGAAACTCGTGCCAGAATTATTGAAGCATTCACCAGACACTTTGCTATTGATCGTTGGAAATCCCTGCGACGTGATGACCTACGTTGCTTGGAAAGTAAGTGGTCTACCAGCTACCAGAGTAATGGGTGCTGGAACAACATTAGATTCCCAAAGATTGAAGGTATCTCTGAGCAAAAAGTTCAATATAAACCCATCAAACGTGCACGCTTGGATCATTGGTGAGCACGGTGATAACAGCATAGCTCTTTGGTCTTCAGTCAACATTGGAGGAATAAAAATGCAGCAAATCAATCCAAAATTTGGAGCTGGAGATGATCCTGAAAATTGGGCTCAACTCCACAAAGATGTCATTGGAGCTGCTCAGGCAATCCAGGAGTTGAAAGGGTACACCAATTGGGGCATTGGAATGTCAGTGGCGGCTATGGCCAGGTCTTTGGTGTCAAATAGATTGAATATCTTTCCCGTATCTGTTAATGCAAAAGGTAAATATGGCATTGATGAGGATATCTTCATTCCAATACCTGCTGTTCTTGGTTCCAATGGGATTACTGATATTGTACACTTGAATCTTGGTGAGAAGGAACTCAGTGATTTGCAGAATACTGCTAGGTTATTGAAACAGGTACAGGATTCCATAAAGATAAAAGGAAAGGAGATCAAATGTAAATGTAGGAGATGCAAGTGATTTATTCATGAAGTATTTTTGGTTATCATCATATTTATTTGATTATATACTTTATTTATTGATACTCTTTTGAGCATATACTATTTTGTATCTTATACATAAATGAATATTGAGAAATGACTTTGTTTTTCACTTGAAATTTACCCTAGAAATTCGCCGACATATTTGTTATAGTTTTAATCAGAAATTGATGATTTGGTTTGTTTTGTGTTATTTAGTTTCGAAATAGGAAGAAGAAATTATAGAGTTACTCTATTATCCAGTGGTTGAAACTATACAGGGTGTTCCGGAAAATGTGGGAAGCTCTCAGATTCAGATAGAACATAAAAATGAAGATTTCCATAATTTTTTTTCCTAGCGCCCTACCTACGAAGATACGACCTCCTAAATGACGCCCACTGGAAATCCATTTTAGTGAAATAAAGTTTTTAACATTGATCTATAATTACTTATTAGGTCTATGGTTTTTAACTACTCGCGATATAATTTGATGAAAATTTGATATGATTAATAGTATTAAGGACCTCTTAAATCACCCGTACTCAAATTTCAATTAGCTTGTTCAGTTTACCAGGGAAAGACTGGGTTGTAATTTTAATGCTCACATTTTTAATACCTGTATGATAAGGTGCTAAAAAAACAAATTTGGACACCTTGACATAGAGCTAAAGAAAAGGTACTTTTTTCAGTGTCGATAAAATGAACCGTATTCGAAAAAAATATGGAAAAAAGGGAGTAATTGAAATTTATTCAACTGAAATGAATTTCCAGTGGGCGTCATTTAGGAGGTCGTATCTTCGTTGGGGGAGGGCGCTAGGAAAAAAATATGGGAACTTCTCATCTATTTCTATGTTATTCTGAATGCGAGAGATTTCCCACATTTTCCGGGACACCCTGTATATTTCCAGTAAAAAATTTTTGTCATCGTTATAAGAGAAGATATTTCTGAACACATGATGCCACATTCGTGATCTATGACAAAACCATTGACGTTATACGTTAATGTGACAAACATGCATTACGTTTATGACTAATCATCAATCATCTTGACAAAGTTTTCTTCCGTGAATTTTATTTTTTTCAAATGAATTATCTTCGAAATCCCGTAATGAACTTAAACAATCAAATATTCTGGGAAATACAACCTCACTTAGAACATGTAGGCGATAAAGTAAGCATCATAGGAGCTGGTATGGTCGGTATGGCAACAGCTGTGACCATTCTTGGTTGGGGAATCACGAAGAACCTTGTTCTCGTAGACGCATTCGGCCAAAAAGTAAAGGGCGAAGTGCTAGACCTTCAACACGGCAGTCTCTTCATGAAATATCCAAGAATAACTGGCGGAAATGATTTCTCCCTGACTCAAGGTTCGAAACTCTGCATTATAACAGTAGGTGTAAAACAAGACGCCGGGGAATCAACATTATCTTTGGCTCAAAGAAATGCGGATATTATGGTGAAATTGGTTCCTGAAATTGTCAAATATTCCCCTGAGGCCATTATTTTGATGGTGGGCAACCCTTGTGACATACTCACAAACGTGATTTGGAAAGTAAGTGGCCTACCACATCACAAAGTTATAGGAGTTGGGACAACGCTAGATACCCAAAGGTTCAAAGTACTTATTGCTAAGAAATTCAAGGTAAACCCTGCAAACGTTCACGCTTGGATTATTGGTGAACATGGTGATCAACAGCATAGCTTTATGGTCTTCCATAAACATTTGTGGACATAAATTGAAGTTAATAATCCTTTGATAGGTACTGATAAAGATCCAGAAAACTGGAAAGAGCTCCATAAGGAAGTCATAGGAGCATCTGGTGCCATACAAGAACTCAAAGGGCACAACAACTGGGGTATTGGTATGTCCGTTGCAGCTATGGCTAGAGCTATTCTTCACAATAAACTTGCAGTATTTCCTGCTTCCGTGAATGCTAATGGTAAATATGGAATTAAAGATGATATTTTCATCCCTTTGCCTGCAGTGTTAGGGTCCAATGGAGTTACAGATGTTGTTAAACTTGAGCTCAGTGAAGAAGAGTTGTATGCTCTTCAAGATACAGCGTTGCTTCTGAAGACCATCCAGGACAGTATTAAAATTAAGGGTGCCGATATAAAATGTAGATGTAGAAGGTGTAGAACGTGACGAAATATAAATCGAGAAATATTTGTGAGAGTTCACTTTTCGTTGTGGAAATAGTCATCTATGTGAAGGGAATGTCGTAATTGTAGTACATCTAGTAATGCACATCATAAGTCGTTTTCCGGAAAGGTGGTCATAAGGCCGATCAGTCACAATCTGATCTAATCTATTCAAAAGAAATGTTGTTGGTGACGTCGACTCAGATGGTAGATGTTTTCCAAAGCTTCAATGATATCTGAGAGGGCTTCAAGGAGGCCAAATCCACGTGCTTCCTATAATTCTCCTGTCCATGATATTTTTTGCGCAGGCAATGGCGAGGCACTATGTAACTGAGTGAACATGAGTTTCCTCTTCTTCCCACATAACCTATACTCGCCAGTTTCCTGTTAAGCCTGTTCTGTTAGAAAGCCAGTGAGGAGGCTTAACCTATTCTTACCAAGATCTAAATACTTTTTGGAACTTGTATATTCAAAGTTCCGAAGGAACTGTTTGGAATGGTTCATACTAGACGATTTCTCCAGAGTGATTTTCCTTCAGGCAGGTTCTCTGACTAGTTCAGGCGGATACCTCTACCATTTACTCTGCCACTGTAAATCAGGCTTTATGGTATAATACAGATGGCAAGGTCTTCAGTTGAATGGCGAGCTTCTGATAGAGTGTTTTCGATATTGCATCATGTAGATGTTTTTATATTGATTTACAGCAAAGATTTGGCAGCCGTAGTGGCATCTACCGTCATTAGGGCTACTGTTCTTCATCATAAATATTATTATCGGGGGATTGAGCTCTGAGGTATTTGGTGTTCTTTTCTCCTGGATCCTCGGTCGTTTGTCCTTTGGTCCTGGATTCCTTCGTTGATGTCGTGGTAGTCGGTCTTGCAATGTTTTTCTCCATGGTTGTTCGTGGAGTCCATCGTGACCTTCAAGCTTCCCTACCGATCTGAGTTGTAAAGTTTTTTATTCAAATCTAGCTCCTTGAGCTCTGATATTAGACTTTCAGGGATAATAATTATGTGGTCATATACGAGGGCATTCACATATACGAGACTTTTTGATTTTTCTTTTCAGGCACAATATGGGTAGAGAACATTCCTGATTCTTTGTTGTTGGGTAGGTTTTGTCAATAATATTGGAAGCACGCCGGATTGCCTCATCGACCCTCTCGGTTGTCCACTGTGACGATGTTTGAGCAAGAGGTTCCTCCGTCAATTTGCGCAAAACGCTATTGTTCTTTCACACTCCTTACTCGCTTGTTTAGACTCTGGGGTGTAGTGGTGCACCCATGTTTCATCACAGGTGATCATGTGAGTAAGAAATTGGTCTTCTTGTTCCTGAAATCGTGCAAGAAGTCGCCCACACACCTGAAAACTATGCAATTTCTGTCAGATGTGAGATGGCGAGGAAACCACCTGGCGCAACCCTTACGGTACCCTTTCCTCTTCTGTGAGTATTGAGTAGGTGCTCCCATAACTTATCTCGACCTAACTTGCAATTTTAGAAGTGATCACGTTTGTCGTCTTCATAAGTCTGTCGAACACTACTGATGTTGTTCGCGCTGCGGTCAAGGCTCTCATTTTCAACACAATCACGACCCTCCACGAACTGTTATGCCATGCAAACACTCTGGCTCGCGACAGTGTCTCTTCTCGAACAACGGCAGTCAATCTCCTCAAGATTTTGGGCAAGTTTTACTCCTTCTGCGGCGCGAGAAACTTGATTACCGAGAGGGTTGGTGGGACAATCTGACGTGGCTTCCCTTACTCCTGAAAACCTACCCACAAGAAAAAAATCAGGAATGTTCTCCCCCAACTATTGTACCTGAAATCGAAAAATCTCGTTTATCTTTGAACTGCCCTAGTATAATATGCTTGACATTCCCCATTGCCTTCTGATCTGAAGTTCACCACATTTCGGTATTATTTCAGCGTACTTTTGATGCAGATTTTTGTTTCGGATTGTCTATAAGGATTGCTCGCTTCTTTTTATTGAAATTATAATTATTGTTATATTTTCAGTACTATCTTGACAGAACCATTTACACTTCTATATCCCCAATTCAGAGTCCTTGCACTATTACCCAAAAGTCCCTATCGGCCCTATCCACGACGGTATAAACGCTCCAGAGTCCAGAACACAATGCCAACAGGAACGACGACAGGGAACACGTAGGGACGTTCAGTGGCGGGTTAATTAGGACAAATCATTAACAGATGTCGGCTCATCACCCTACACAAAATTCTGCAAATAATTTAGTATTAATGGCGGACCGGAAATGGCGCACTCCGGAAATGATCGGTGCATGCTGTTGCTGACCTACCGATGATTATGTAACGGTCGTAATGTAATTTTGCTGGCGTCGTCGGCGTCGGTTCCGATCGCTGTAGCGGCGTCCGAAGTTGGCAGTCAGGATGCTGAGCGGTTCTGTTCTCGAGGAATTGAGATTGGCTGGTAACTGACATCGAATGACAAAGCTTTCGAATCGGCAATAAAAGAAGTACAATCAAGAAATTATCTCTTGAAAATACAGTGGAGCTTCCCTATAACAAAAGCGCTAAATCCGCAAAAAAAAATTCATTATGAACAAATTTTGTTATACAGAAAATTTGTTTCATAGTCTTCAATGTCGCGGTCGACTTCACTGATGAATTTATGTTATCATTCAAACTTAACACTTTCTTGTAGATATTTTCGAACAACTTTCATACTAGCGTAATGATTAGATTGAAACCAACAGCCAGATGTGTATTTAAAACTGTTTCACAAGTATCTATGCCCGCCGTAATGATTTAGTTTATGGTCGGTATTTATTTAGTACGTCCGGAAAAATTTCGAAAAAAAACCCACCTTATACCTTCTTACCAATACCCATTCAAAGAGTGATGTTCTTTGAATATTTCGTTATACAGAGAACAGTTTAGATCTTCGGTTTAGGTTTTTTTTACATGGAATATTTTTTCAAGGTGCAATGTCTTGTACGAAATTCGTTATACAGAGAATTCGTAGGTAAGTTCCACTGTATTACTGTTTTTATTCGAATAAGAAATTTTAAATGTTTTTGAGCGCTTCTTCTACTTAAACGAGTGCTATATCGTTTTGTCCAGATGTCTGTAATTTTGAGCCCTGATGACTGATCTGATGTGGTCAAATTCAATTCTGTCCGTGGGATCGGCCGTCCGTTAGCACGAGAACTTTCGAAGGGATTATCCTGGAGACTTGAGATTTTCAGGGTGGGTTAGGTTCCCAAATGCTTCTGTTAAGTTCGTTAATCCAGCTAAATCGTATAGTGTGTTCCATAAAATATGGCCGTTCAAAATTTTTGTTCCTCAATATCTCAAACAAAACGAAACCAATCGAAATGAAATTTTGCGGCCACATGTAAAATGCTAATAATAAGCCTCATGCAAAATTTTGAGGCTATAATGTTAACAGAACCATAGTAAAATCAATTGGGATATTGAACAGAAGAATCCTTATATTATCATAACAAGATATCCGATTCGGGTGATTTATTTTGTGAATGAAGATTGATGTACTGAATTTTCACGCAAAATTTCAAGATAATCGCATCATCTCAACAATAGAAAATTCAAATGGAATATTGAAAAGGAATCTCCAAATTTCCATAACAAGATATCCGATTCAAGTAAAATTTTGTGTATGACGATTGATATACTGAATGTTTTTTCAAAAGGATCGCATCATCGGAACCATAGAATTTGTTTTTTCAATTGTCAAGTTTTCACATATTTCAGTTTTTTAATAATTTCCAGAATATTATTCCTATCGCGCTGACATTTCGCATTTACATATTTAGTATCAATCTCAAGTAATATACAGAATTTTGAGGTGATAGCATCATTGCTGAACTTAAATTTTTCATACGGCTAAACGACAGAGAGATATTTTGTCATGAATTGAACAAAGATTTCAAAAATGATTGTTAGTTTGAAACAATATATGAAACAGTTTCTAAATTGACAAAATTTGGACAATTTCTTTTCATTTTCAAATTTGAAGGATCTTTAAAAGTTTTTGTATGGCTATTGGAATTTAACGTTTCGAAAATATTCGAATCATGAATATTATACCTCGGGAAATATTCTAGCCATAGAGTTCATCAACGAATTTAACTGAGATATTCTAAAACTGAACCTTCCCCGAAAATTTCAAGATTCTAGCTCATTCATACTGGAAAACTAATAGTTTACAGACGACCGAAATTACAGACAGAATTTCCTTGGACCTCGGATATTTCACCGATTCGTTTTATTCTACTTTCAGCCTGAAATTCGAGACTCACTGATATTTTGGCAAAATAATGGCAAGCTATACCCCAAGGAACTACTCGCTGGATGGGTATTTTCAGTATGTAAAAATAAATAACGTATTCAATCATTCACTAGATATTTCAAGGTATTATTTATAATTAAATATTAAAAATGCAATTTTGAATTTGCCTTATATTTTTGAAAATATCGATTTTATATGTATGATTTCTATGAGTGTAGGAAGCCCCATTATTTGATTTGGAATACTGAGACTTTCCCTGACATAGCAATCCCAAATTGCACAATAATTTGATTTTTGTAGAACCCTTTTTTTGGGGATAGTTGCCTCAAGTATGGATAGTTGCCCCACCATGAAAATACGTGTGAACCAAAACCCAACTAAATACAATGAGATTTTCTATGCTTAAAACAGCAACTTTATGTACGTAACATGGATCGAATTAACGACAATTGCATTTTTAATAGAATTTCAAAGCATATATTAAACGAAAAGTTGCTTTCTTCATATTAACATAAAGCATAATTCCACACATTCATGATAAATTAATTAAATAATAAGTCTCAACAGAAATGATCAGGAATCAAGTTTAAAATCAAAATAATACAATGAATCGAAAATCTGCTAAGAAGATATTATGGTTTTAGTTTAGATGTCCTAAGGGGCACCTATACCTCAAAAATCAGGGCAACTATCCTTTTCGATAGGGATATATGCCCATGATTTTTTAAATAAATTAAGAAGAAAACAAAAACTATTTGTACTCAGATGTACACTCAATGAAACATTGTATTGGCGTAATGAAAAAAAATAATGAATTTATTACCACTTCAAAAGTTATACAGCGGCAAATACCTACCTCTAAAAGTTTGGTATGTTTGTGAAGTTCGCTGTTGAGATGATCGCACACACTAGCGAAAAACGGCTTAAATTTACAATAACCCTTACAAAACTAAGTTCCAGGGGACTGTAGCAGCTACTTATAATATTAATTTTTGGATACGTGTTTCGGAAGTTAGGTATTTCGAAAATGGGGCATCTATCCAACTGAGACATCTATCCGGGTTTTACCCTAATTTCAAAAAACGGATAATCAAAAATGATTTCTGGACACCACTGAAATACCTAATTAATAATTACCAACCGGAAAATCCACACACATTCCAGAAACAATCTCCGTCCTCACAACCCAAAAACCAGTGACGTCGTTCTCATAGGGATTTTCATTAACACGATAAAAGTCCCTATCAGAGGAAGCACCACTATCAGTGCTACCGTCGTTATTCCCACAGCATCTTGATCCAATATCTTAGCCTTCGGTCCGATTGAACCCTTATCGCATTCGCATGCCGACGACCGGCCGATAACGCACCCGAACTGTCAATGTCAAAACGGCGTTCCTTGAGAAAGCAGATATTCCAGTATCTACTAGCAGTTCCCTTCCGATCACTTTTGAAGGTTATGTTAGTCGATTCCCACACTGGAATTCACATACTTCCCACTAACGAATTGATTGTTTCGTCTCTGTAGGATTCTATACGTTTTATCCTTTCAGATAAGATAGTTTTAATTGTTGTTGACAATGAAGAGATTAGATTTTGGTTGGTTTTTCAACCGCCAGGAGTTTCTGGTACCTTTCCTGCCTTCAGATTAAGTTTTTGCTTTAATTAGTCGGTGGATTTGGAAGATAGGAGAGGAAGTAGATCTTTGTACCTACGTGTAGATGGGAGAGATTAAAATAATGAGTTGCAATCTTTGTTGTGTTTCCCATCGGGAATCGTGGGCTTCCTGGGACGATCTAAGTTTATCAGGGAAGCTAGGGAAGGTGGGAATCTGAATACTTTTTGCGGGATTTCTTTCAGGAACAGCTTGCTGTTTTTTCAAGTAACTGGAAGTTTCTATTTTGACCCGAGAGTGATCTCTAACACTTGGTTTTTTTCATTGAGAAGTAGAGGAGACTATGAAACATCTGATAAATAATAGTTCATATATTTAAATTTAGGATGGCTCAAGAGCTAAACATGAAGTTACAGATTCGTTCTTGAATTGGGTTATTAATTTCAAATCGATTTAATAGAGTTTCAATCATTTCATTTTTCTGTTCCTTTGAACTGCTCCGATTTGTTCGTTTTCAGATTCAGAATTCCAAAGGCATCT
>CM024241.1:23975711-24023628 GCA_013421045.1 Propylea japonica | reverse complement strand
AACGATATAGCGCTCAAAAAATTTGAATTGATTTATACGAAGTTTAATATGATCGCTTCACTTTGAAATGACGAAACTACATCGATTCAATACGATATCAGGAAAGTATGGTGTGCATATTAAAATGTGAAGTTTGGTATCTACACCATTTCCAAGTGTATTTCAGAAAGCGTCAATTGTATTTCAGAATAGTCAATTGTATTTCAGAAAGCGTCAATTGTATTTCAGATTAGTCAATTGTATTTCAGAAAGCGTCACTTGTATTTCAGATTAGTCAATTGTATTTCAGAAAGCGTCAATTGTATTTCAGATTATATCATATGTATTTCAGAACCCGTCATTTGTAATTCAGTGATGTTTTCTGAATACAATTGACGATTTCTGATATACAATTGACTAATCTGAAATACAAGTGACGCTTTCTGAAATACAATTGACTAATCTGAAATACAATTGACGCTTTCTGAAATACAATTGACTATTCTGATACAATTGACGCTTTCTGAAATACAATTGACGCTTTCTGAAATACACTTGGAAATGGGTGTAGAACCTAAAATTAGCCGTTGAGCGTGAGAATATTTCATCTGTTTCAGTCGAACAAAACTGAGGATTCGTGACGCTGCCTCGTTATTTTTTTACAAAATTCTGAGTGATCTACAGCATGCTCATCTGGGGCAAACGTATGAAACAATAAACAATCTTCTGAGATATGGGCACGCAAATAAACTAAAACTACTCGTCAGAAGTCAGGATATTGATCTTTTCATAGGGGCGTTTTTCGAAGAACATTCTTATTTTATCAAGCACATGAATTATACAGGGTGTTCGGGAAATCTCCTGCATTCCGAGAAGACATAAAAAATAAGATGGCACTACAGCCTTCTGAATGACTTTTCTGCAAACCCATTCAATTTTCACTGTGTATACATACATCTTAAACTACTTTACAATTCAAGAAAAAATTGATGTGATAAACTGTAGTGAGGACCTCTTAAAATACTGCCCTCAAATTTTAATCAGCTTGTTTAGTTTACCAGGAGAGGACTACCTAGGCTCTAAATTTTAATACTTACATTAATAAATGAAAAATAAATATATAAATAAATAAATGAAATAACACTCTGAATGATGAGGAGTAAAAGAAACAAATTCGGATACCTCGATCATTAAGCAAAAGAAAGAGTACTCCATTCCACTGTCGATAAAATAAACCTTTTTCAACAATTACATTGAAAAACATGACCCTTTTTATGATTTTATGTTAATTGTTAATAGATATAGAGTTCAAAATAAAATATTCCAAAAAAGTGACAACATAAAAGTTGATTTTTCTTGAGAACGGTTCATTTTATGGACAGAGAACAGGAGCACCTTTCCTTCAGTTAATTCAAGGAGTACAATTTTTTTTAACTCCTCATATAGAGAGTGTGTTAAAATGTAGGCATTAAAATGTACTATCTAGTACAATAATTTAATTATTTTGATTCTACAAACCAAAACAATTTTATTTCATTTCAGAGGTCCGAACGAAACATTTGAATGACTGTAGTAACGAAACCGTTCGATATTTTACGATTCTGTTTTCATATTCGTGATTGATAATTCAAGAAGTACAATTGTACAAAATTCATTCGTTTCGAGTGAAATTTTTTCATCGCTGTAGACATGTAAAAAAAAAATTTTGTTAGATTTTTTAAAAAATGTTTTCACAGAAAGTCTTAGAAAATTGTGTTCATTCAGAAAACAAAAGTCAACCGCAAAAAAAATTTGGAACATTGCAGGTCTTCCGCCATTTGGTAATTTTTTTCGGAGTTCGTCAACTTTTCTGAATAGAGGACCCAAAAATACTGAGATTTGACCAAAAAACCGTTACACCAAGTGTTATACATAACTGACCACACTCATAAGAATCTTGCTTACCTTGCTTACATTTGGTAATTTTTTTTCGGAGTTCGTCAACTTTTCTGAATAGAGGACCCAAAAATACTGAGATTTGACCAAAAACCGTTACACCAAGTGTTATACATAACTGACCACACTCATAAGAATCTTGCTAAAAAATTACGTTTGACACCCTGTATCTCGCTTATGCTTCGAAAACGGGATATATTGTATAAGGCAAAAATGATTCTCCCGATGTCCTCTACACGAAAATATGTTTGTCCAGTTTATGATGAAACACCCTGTATACTCCGTTCACATATTATTGTTTACGATGAAATGTCTCTATGATTATGAGGTAAATTATTGAGTAGATTCTATGGTTGAAATCGTAAGAAGTGTCCGATGATCATGGATGTCATAGAAAAAGTTTACCCATTTTTTTAAACACGATTCTGGTTGTTTCACAATTCACAGGGAATGCCAAAAAATGATTGAAAGGACCTGTAGGACCTTTAACAATCGTTATCCACATTTATCAAGAATGACTGGAAATGAATTCCGAAAACTTTTTTGAATTTCTTCAATCCTGGCCCAATGTTCATGACCTCAACCATAGAAATCATTCTGATGATTCACTTTATAATCACACAGCATTATGTCCATAGATGATGACTAAATACTGAAAAATTTCAGTATTTTTCATCTCGTTCGAAAAACTCTCCAGAATAAATAATTAGTGTAAAAGAAGACTACCATTTATTTTTTATTTCGAATCGAATGCTGTAAAATAAATATGGGGTTGCTTTTTGAAAATCTCGAAATATTTCAATTTTGAGTTTCACATTTTCGCAGCAATATCTCCAAAAAACCTTAAGATGTATCAAATAAAGAATGTACCACATGAATGTATGAATTGTCTACTATGAGACTGCTGAGTTTGGTTTCGTTCGCATAAAAAATAATCGAGATATTGTATTTCCAAAGTGGCAATGCAGACGACAAAAATTCCAGGAATTAGTGCATAACTTGGCAACAGTGCATAGCAGAAAATTCTTTTTGGTAGGTTGTACTGCGAATTCGGTACTGAATCGATACATAAATGAAAAATAGGTAGTTCCATTTGAAATAAGAAAGTAGATATGCGTTTGAGATAGATGTGACAACACTGTCGACTTGAAATTATTTTAGGCGAAGAGTTCCTTCACCCTCAAGGCTGCACCAAAAATTTCAGAACGAAATATTCTCTAGTTCTCCTAGAACGTCCAATTGGCCAACTTAAAAGGAAAACCCTGTATGTATACAATTCTTTGAAAAGAAATGTGCTCTTTGAATTTACAATATAAATTAATGCAATGCAATACTCTTCTGAAAAGCAGAATTTGGCAGACACAAAACGTATCTCTATAATATTGCGCACATTCGACTGGGATTAACTTCTCGTTTTGTTTCATGCCAGCAGTTTCCCGATTGTTCCCAATTCCCGGAAAACAAAGAGAGATATATTATTCGGAGCCAAACAATGTTAAATAGTTACAGGCAGGCCTATTCTCATTTCGCGAACTATGTGGAATTAATTTCTGCTTCTTCGCGGATCAGGGATCATAATCTAGTTCGGAATCTGTTCGAATAGTTTCATTAATATCGAGATTGCTCCTGCTCTGTTTTGTTGAATTATCCGAGGTTTCAATATTCCAGGAGTTTTGTTCATTTCGAGCTTACAGCGATATACATGTTATACCCCACTATGGTTTCTGATTACAGGGTGTTTCCTAAACATGCGGCAAAATTCAGGGGATTGTTCCTTGGACTATTCTAAGAATATTTTGTCCTTTGATGATTTTTGAAAAACCTTTTTGTTTCGAAGATACAGGAAACAAAATTTCAGATAATAACATTTTATTATGAAAAATTACATGAAAATTTAATTAAACCTACAAAAACTGTTGAAAATGACCACCTCTAGCCAAAAAAAGAATTCAAATGAAAACCGTGTTTAATCTGTATTCCTTTGCCATCTGAATTATCGATTTTAAATCAAAAAACTGGCCGTTTTAGTAATTGGAATGTTGTTAAGCAAATTTAAAAATATTGTACCTACTTAGTAAACACAGTGCGGTACGCATTTTTATTTAAACTATTATTAATTTTAAAAATATGAAAAATGTTGTTCGCCCTGTATCATCGAAACAAAGAGGTTTTTCAAAAATCATCAAGGAACAAAACATGCTTAAAATAGTCCAAGGAACAACTCCCTGAATTTTTGCCGCATGTTTAGGAAACACCCTGTATTGTTCCGAAAATATAAGGGCCTCCAAAAATTTCGGAAAATTGTAAAATCAGGGGAAAAAGTGTTCTAATGATGTCTATCTATGTGGTCAAATTCAATTATGTCCGTATGGCCGTCCTTCCGGTTGTAAACACCATAACTTTCAAAGGGATTGTCTACAAACTTTTGATTTGATGGTGAGTTAGGTTCCCAATTGCCGCTGTGAGTTTGTTAACCAGCCAAATCGTACAGGGCGTCCCCCAAATATGGCCATTCAAAATTTTGTTCCTCTATATCTAGACAAAACGAAACCCATCGGAATAAATGTTGCGGCCAAATGCAAGATGCTCATAATAAGCATCATGCAAAATTTTATGTTGTAATGTCACAACTTTAGGGGGTTGATCTACATGGAAGTTAAAAAAAAGAGTTTTTATAAACATGGGTCCGTAAAAGCTTCTCTACGGAGCTACAGGGTGTTGAAATTCACCTTAAAAATTGGTTTTTTCTTCTTAACTTCTGCAGTTTTTAAGATATTCAGTTCAAATCTGGAATGCGTGTTATTTCAACAGAAGTTTCCAAATTGAACGAAAATATCAAAAAAGACATGGCTCTGGAAAGAAAACACCCTGTAAATTATATTTGAAATTAAGGACGTGCAATGATAGAGACTGTTCAAAATACCCCTCATTCCAAAATTGTACTGAATATCTCAAAAACTGCAGGAGTTATGAGGAAAAAACCAATTTTTATTGGAAATTTCAACACCCTCTAGCTCCGTAACGAAGCTTTCGTGAATCCATGTTAATATGGACTTTTTTTCTTGAAATTCTACGTAGATTCATCCCCTAAGTTGTGACATAGGTACTGTTATGTTACAGCCTGTATAATAATCTAACCATGTTGATACACCACGTTGGAACATAGCATGTTTTAAACACTTCCTCTATCTGCTCTACAGTCTATTACTCTGAAACATGCAACTCAACATTCTGTACGATTATAATTAATAAATGTTTTCATTACGCTGAAACGAGTTATTTTTAATCCATTTAATTTATATTAATATGGTCGATTAGGGAGATGGGTTTGCATTCATCACTCGCTTGCATGATTTGATGGAATTTTTTTCGAGCGCCATCTACCATCTGCAGTCGTTTTTTGTATGGTCATTTAAGAGTTTAGTGATTTTCAGAAAGAATATAATATTTCGTTACAATTAGTTGATTATGGAAAATTGTTCTCTGGCGTTAGAGTAGTTCATCTGAAATATCGAAGCAATATCGACGAAAAGTTTGAATATGAATTTTATTTGTGGCACAGAGGACATATTTACAGGGTGCGAAAGATTTGAGGGATTGATTCGTCAGATTATTTTATGAAAAAATTCCCGTTAATGAAAGTGCGAAAATGCATTGTTTTCAGGATACAGGGTGTTAAAGTTTCGCAAAAACTAAAGAAGTGGTACGCCATTGAGATGTTTCGAACTAACAATTATTTTATATTCTTCGTTAAATTCTTGACAAAAAATCATTTTCGCTCTTTTCCGTGTAGAATGATACATTGCATTAATATGTGGTGCTACTACATAATTATACGTATAGTTCATTCACGAAAGGTTGAGCCGTCGGTTGGCCATGGAAATTTAGCATATTTCACTGTGTATATTCAAATTTTAGGTTATGTTGTTTATTTTCTTGTCAGATTGATACGCAATGTTGTCAATATTGCATAGAGTTGTCTGATAACTAGCAAGATCGTCGGACGAGGCCGGGTACATTCGGCAACGTTGACTTTATTTCACGTTATGACAGTAAATACTGCTGCCAACTTCAGATATAAAGAAACGCCTACTATGTGCTCAAACTTTCGTGAACGAAATTACAACATAAATGAATGCAATGCAATACCCCCAACTTCTGAAAAGCAGATTTATTTATTTATTATTTGTATCATTTTCGCTCTTTTCGTGTGGGGTTCCGTTTTTATGTGAAAAAAAAATTTTAAAAAGCTCTGAGCAGGTGTTTTTTAGAGCGCTCGTATATTGGTTGAGCTATAATGCTAATACCTCAACATTTGGTTTAAGACTTGAGATTCATGCTGAGTATATGAATGCAAATCTCAGCATGATCGGAACTATATTCTGAAAATTATTCGAAAGAGAAATATGTAAAAAAAATTAATTGAAAAAAATTTAATTTCATGGTTTTAACGATGAATTCTCTTTAAACTTTGCATGAAGATTCAATATATCAATCTCCATTCAAAAAAGAAATTTCACTGGAATCGGATATCTTGTTTTTCAGATATGAAGTTTCTTCTTTCCAATATTCCAATTGAATTTTTTATGGTTCTGATTGGTATTATTTTGTCTGAGATATTGGAAACACAAATTTTGAATGGCCATACTTTATGGAATACCCTGCACGATTTTGCTGGTGAATTAACTTGAGGCATATGTGAACCGAACTTACTTTGAAAATTTCAAGTTTCTAGCACACCCCTTCGAAAGTTATCGTGCTAACGGCCGGTCGGACGGCCCCACGGACAGAATAGAATTTGACCATGAATTCGTCATCAGGGAATAGCACCCTATCTTTTGAGACCATTTTCGGCTCGAAAGTCTAAAAGTACAAGGTGGGCATATTTCGATGTTTTAGCACTACAATTTTTAAACCAGAGGAGATAGACAAAATCTGATACCCACTTCTCGATCTCTTTTTCTGAGAAACTAACAAGAGTAGGTAATATTCATTTTTAGCTACCTTCTTTTGTTTTCGAGCTATAAGTGAAAATTGGAAAAGTGGCAATATCGAAAAAAAATCATATCTCGGCTAATACTGATGATAGAGCTCTGAAATTAAAACATTATACAGGCACTTTTTTACGTAGAATCCGGTGGCGTACTCGGCTTTTTTGCACCATTTCTAATTACGGAGCTATGACCCAAAGATGTTTTTTAAATGGAAATACTAGATTTTTGTGGCATTTTCTGAAAGCTTAATTTTTTCTGATTCCAAAAATATAAAACATTGTATGGTTTGTATCAATATGAGTATAGAAAAGGATCAAAATCTATTTTCATCTGAGTCTCAATATTTTCTATGGTTTCAACTGTTGATGAGCACAGAAAAATTTAGCATCGTATAATTACGACAATATCTTTCCAGTATTCTTTTCCTTTCTTTTCTATGCTCTGTACTCAATTTCTCCAAGATGGACTGCTGTGAAATTTGATCCCTCATTCTAAGTTATAACTAAGATGTCTAAAATAAGACATCTTAGTTATAACCACTGACCTTTTATTGTAATCATTATGAGGTATTGAAACACATTTTTCCTTTATTACTTCTCTAATTGAATTGATAACTTCATATGCGATTTGAAATAGACTACTAAGCACTTGTGCGTATTTATTCTGGAGTGCAATAAAAATATTCTCTTGCATCCATCTCATTATAACTAATTATATCGATTGAAACGGAGGATCATGTGGATCTTTTTGTTATTTCCAACTCATTTCAAGATATAAGTTTTTATGAAATATATCCATGTTCGAATTTTGGAGAAATTAGTTGAAAGCATAGAATAATGAGATTGACAGAAGGAGACTGCTCTTGTTATAGGAAGCTCCATTTTTCTGTGCTTATCAACAGTTGAAACCATAGAAAATATTGAGACTCAGATGAAAATGAGTTTTTGACCATTTTCTATACTCATATTGATACAAACAATACAATGTTATATATTTTTGAAATCAGAAAAATTAAGCTTTTAGAAATTGCCACAACAATCTAGTATTTCCATTTAAAAAACATATTTGGGGTCATAGCTCCGTAATTAGAAATGGTGCAAAAAAGCCGAGTACGCCACTGGATTCTACGTGAAAAAGTCCCTGTATAATGTTTTAATTTCAGAGCTCTATCATCAGTATTAGCGGAGATATGAATTTTTTTCGATATTGCCACTTTTCCAATTTTCGCTAATAACTCGAAAACAGAAGAAGGTAGCCAAAAATGAACACCACTATTGTTAGTTTCTCGGAAAAAGAGATCGAGAAGTGGGTATCAGATTTTGTCTATTTCCTCTGGTTTAAAAGTTGTAGTGCTAAAACATCGAAATATGCCCACCCTGTACAGACATTGCTGCAAACCAATATAGCAATTTTAAGTATAACGAGCGCTCAAAACGGCGCCTGACACGAAAAAAGGCAAAAGAGATTTTCTGTCACAAATTGGATGAAAAATTCAAACCTAGTTGTTAGTTTTTTTAGTCAGTTTTAAAGCGAAACTTCAACATTTTGTATCTTGGAAACAATGCATTATAAGGCCCACATTTATGGAAACTTTTTTCATAAAATTATCTGGGGAATCACCATTTTAAATCTTTCGTATCAATATAGAAACACCCTGTATAGAAATTTACTTATTACCCGGCCCAAAATTCGATTTTATACCCTAAAATGAAAAAGATAATTTTCTTTCAAGAAATTGATAATTCAAATAAAATTACAGTGAAACTTCCCTATAACGAACGTCTATACAGGGTGGAATTTCGTACAAGATATTGCACTTTGAATCCGAATTCCATGTTAAAAACACCCCGTATAACGAAGTCAATTCTCTCTATAACGAAATATTCAAAGAACATCACTCTTCGAATGGGTATTGGTAAGAAGGTATAAGGTTTTTTCCGAAATTTTTTCGGATGTATTATACGTATTAAATCCTACCTTAAACAAAATCATCACGCTGGGCAGAGATCCTCCTGAAACAGTTTTAAATACACCCCTGGCTGTTTGGTTTCAATCTAACCATTACGCTGGTGTGAAACTTGTGCTAAAATGTCTAAAAGGAAGTGCTTAAGTTTGAATGATAAACTTAAATTTATCAGTGAAGTCGACCGCGACATTGCCGACTATAGAAATAAATTTTCTGTTTAACGAAATTTCTTTGTAACTAATTCTTTTGCGGATTTATCGCTTTCAGTATAGAAAAGTTCCACTGTAATTGAAACTTCTCGGAAACTCTTCACACTTCATTACCTAACCTCTCTGATTAAATTTCCCAATGAAACTTTAAAATTACATCGTTAAACACAATACCTACCTGCCCCTAGGAACTTCGCTATCGAAACCCAGTTCTACCACCATAATCCCAGCAGAGAAATAAATTCTAATGTTACTAAACCACCACCCGAACCCCCTTCCTATTTCGCACTGATAAACCCTTAATGTCTCCTGAAGGAACACCCTGGCACAAGAAAGGGAAGTCCGAAAGCTATTGGATATTGATCACCTAAT
Source organism: Propylea japonica (assembly GCA_013421045.1). NCBI lineage: Eukaryota > Metazoa > Arthropoda > Insecta > Coleoptera > Coccinellidae > Propylea > Propylea japonica. Next base: position 24,014,173 of record CM024241.1, on the reverse strand, counting down.
AGAAACATAGTGCCAAGTGGGTTTTTAAATAAATTACTTCCTCTCCCTGAAGTCCCATTTGCAGGTCCGATTGGGGTCCTGAGGGATCTTCCAGGGTCTTTATACAGGGGGTGACTTTCAAGTTTCTGGAATTGAAGGTAGGATACTGAAAGAAAATACAGCATTATCTATTTTTTGGTGCGATGTCGTAGAAAGTGAAATTTTGTCCTCCGTAAAACTGTTTTGAAATCGTTATTGAACGCTCGTTTTGTCCAAATGTCTGTAATTTTCTAATTTTGAGGCCGTCCGTTCATAAACACGAAATCTCGAAATGATTGTCCTGCAGACTTGAAATTTTCAGGGTAGGTTCGTTTCCTAAAAGCCGCGGTTGAGTTTTGCAGAAAAATCGTACAGGGTGTTCTATAAAATATGGTAATTCAACATTTTTGTTAATCGATATCTCAGACAGAAGGTAACCGATCGAAATTCAATTTTGTGACGACATGCACGATATTCATAAGAACTCTCAAACGATAAGGTTCGACTCCCTGATGACGAATTCATGGTCAAATTCAATTCTGTCCGTGTGACTTTCCATTGGCACGATAACTTCCGAAGGAATTGTCCTAGAGATTTGAAATTTTCAGGGTGAGTTTGTTAACCTGCCAAATCGTACAGGGTGTTCCATTAAATACAGCCATTCGAAATTTTGTTCCTCAATATCTCAGACAAAACTCTATCGAAATGAATTTTGCGGCCACATGCAAGATGCTCATAATAAGCCTTATGCAAAAGTATGTGGCCATAGTGTAAACACAAATCATAGAAAATTCAACTGGAATATTGAAGAGACAAACTTCATAATTCCATGAAAAGATATCCGATTCGAAGGAGATTCATTTTATAAATGGAGATTGATACATTAAATGTTCGGGCAAAATTTTGTGACCATAGTCTTAACAGAACTATAGAAAATTAAATTTAAATATTGAAAAGAAGAATCTTTATATTTCCATAACAGGATATCGGATTCGAGTGAAATTTTTTTGTGAATTGAGATCGTTATACTGAATATTCATCCAAAATTTGGGGCCATAGTATAAACAGAACCATAGAAAATTCAACTGGTATATTGAAAAGGAGAATCTCTATATTTCCATAACAGAATAAGCTATTCTAGTGATATTTATTTTGTGAATCAATATTGATATACTGAATGTTCATGCAAGATTTCAGGAGGATCGCATAATGAGAACCATAGAATTTATTTTTTTTATTATTTATGTTTCATTTTTCAAATGATTTCTAGAATATAATTCCGATTGTGCTGAGAATTGCTTATGAATGTCTTCTAGTGAAGTTCTTTCATCATCTGAGGATCTGAAATAAATAATAATTAATTATAATGACAATATTTCACAAAGGCAATGTGTTCGATATTCTTCAAATGTTCAAGATTTTCTTCCCAAATGATGTGCTACATTGGCTATTTTTTGAAAAGCTAATGAGGTCGTAAAAATAAAACTTCCAGTGGGATCAATTTGAAGAGAGCAATAGTTGACTGAACAGAGCAGTTGAAAAATATGTTTTTTTTCGTATTTTATTGCAGAATTTTAATGGTTTTTTGTATATTTTGACTGGTAAAGTTGCTTGAGCTATCCTACTCCTTATTTTGTAACTGGATGAATTTTTTACATTGAAATAAAGCCTATCATTATTCATTTTCTATAATAAATAAGTTTGTCACACGTTTTTCATCTTCATTCCGAAATTAAATTCGATAACTAGGATGAAATACCACTATTTAAATCTATGGTAGATGATCACCCTTCAGTAGGGTCCTGTAGCGGTCTTAGAAGAACAGAAGATTCGAAAATCATCACTTGGAATACCAGACCTGGTTTAAAAACACCCTCCTGGCCCAATAGCAAAAAAACGTATTTTGTATCTGAATATTGAAGGTATTTATTCGAATAGTTTTAAGTTTCAATATTGTAAAAAAACGGCGAGGCAGGGTTTTTTCTACTGAGGGTATTCCCTGTGCTGTGTGGTATCATACGACAGAATAGTATGGTACCCCCCCGTTTTGCACCAACCTCAGCTAGGGATTTTTTTGTTTCATGTATTGTATTTGTTAGCTCTCAATCAAAAAAATATATATATAATAAATAGAACGTCGATTTCCTCGAATATATGTATGTTGTATTCAAAACATACACCCCCGTAGATAGACAAGAGCTGAAGTAAAGAACCTTGTATCTACCATCTGTTTTCATCTCCCCAACATCGAATCAAATCGATCTTAGCTGGAAAGAAAGAAGGAAATCTTGATTTGCCGTTCTGGGGGTTAATGGGGATTTCACCCTTTGAAAAAAGGAACAAGGTAGATGAGATATTTCACGTAATTTGAGAAGGGCTTAAAAAAGAAGACCCTGTCGAGAGTTCATTAAGACATCGTCGGGTTACATGAAAGAGATTCAGGAGATTCGTGAAGATTAGGGAAGGATTTCAACAATCTAAACGAAATATTTGGGGAAATTTCAAAGGAATTCCTTTGAATTCTTCGGTATATTTGAACTCGAAAAAATTTAAATCTACTGAAGTATTGGACAAGATTAAGGACAGTTTTGAGAGATAGAAAAATTTATATCTAGGTACTTTCACAATAAGAACATGATCACGAAGTACCAGATTTAAATGCTATAGGAAAGAATCATTCCTTTTCGCTAACATTTCTATTCGATATCTCTATGTCTATAGTCATAATGTTCAATAGAATTCCGTGGGACCGTCCGGCCGTCCGTTAGCAGAATAACTTCTGAAGGGATTGTCCTTTGGACTTGAAATTTTCAGGATGAATTCGGGTCCCAAATGGCTCGATTGAGCTCGTCAAAGAGCCAAACAGGGTGTTCTAAAAATATGGCCATTCTGAATTTTTGTTCCTCAATATCTCAAATAAAACAAAACCCATCGAAATGAAATGGTGCGGCCATAAGCAAGATGGTCATAATAAGCTTCATGCAAATTTTGTGGCTATAGTGTAGACAGAATTATAGAAATTCAATTAGAATATTGAAAAGAAGAAACATATTTCCATAAAAAAATATCCGATTGGGATGAAATTCATCTTATAAATGAAGATTGATGCAGTTAATGCTTATGCAGAATTTTGTGGCCATAGCGTTGACAAAACCATATAAAATTCAATTGGAATATTGAAAAAAAGAATCTTAATGTTTCCATAACAAGATGTCCGATTTAAATGAAATTTTTTTGTAGATGAAGACTATTATACTGTCGACAGAACCATCGAAAATTCAATTGGAATATTGAAAACAAGAATCTCTATATTTCCATAACAGGATAACCGATTAAAGTAAAATTCATTTTGTGAATCGAAACTTATATACTAAATGTTCGCAAAATTTCAAGAGGATCGCATCATCAGAATCATAGAATTTAATTTCTGTAATAATTTATTTTTTACATATTGCATTTTTCGAATAATTTCCAGAATACAATTGCGATTGTACTGATATTCTGCATTTATTATTTGGTATCAATCTCAAATCCCATATAAAATTTTTAGGTATTAGCCTTATTGCTCCACCAAAGAACGAGCGCTCTGAAGCTCCTGCTCAGGACTTTTCTTGAATTTTTCAAATATTTCTTTGCTGTTTTAGATGGGTCGCTTTCGACGCACAGATATAATACTATCTAAACATGGCATATTTTTCCTACTTTCCAATGATTCTAAAAGTCATATATTCATATTCATACTCAAAAATTCTAGCCGTGTTACAAAACTGAATAAATTTGAATAAAAACTGAATATTCGTAGGTAAATCACTCCCCTTCCAACAATCAATATTTGAATTAATTCAGTAAATGAATGACGTGAAGGAAACAGGGAACAGCATATTCAATCATACTAAAAATACCCATTAAGTAAAATTCCGTAACAACCTGCATGCCTCAAAGCTTCATCCGCAAACTACCCCTAATAAATCGTCCCTCCCTTGATGAAGGTGCGCTATGCAAACGAGACGTCCTCATAAAACCACGTGGGGTGTTCTATTTTAGATGACGCCACACGTACGAGGTCTGTTGAAAAGAGACATTTTGAATTATTTGAAAAGTATCTATTCACTTATTAATCAATATCTAATTTGGTTCACCACTCTCAGATATAATTGACTTATGCTAATTTGAAATTCATGGAATCATGTGGTTTTTTTTCTCAAGGTCTTCATATCTTTTTCACAATCGTACAGAAATTTTCAAGATTTTTTTATTGTAGGTATGTTCATTTTTAATCAAACACCAGTTTTGAATTTCAAGAAAACTCGGCGTACGTCCTTTTATACAGGGTGGAACAAATTGCTTTTTTTTCCTAACTTTAGAACCACTCCGGTGTGTTTCAGTTGTTCCACCGTGTGATTTCTTATTTCATTATCAAGACACATCTTCTCTTGGCAATTTAGTGCTCCATTTATATCAATAGCTCAATTTTTGTTAAAGATACAGGATTTTCAGAGCTACATTAAACTCCACAACTTCGCGACATGTTGTTCCGTATGCACCGTTTATTGGAAACGATTTCTTACTAATGCATTAAAATGCCCGACCGCATCAACCGCATGTGGCTAGGATCATAGAGAAAGATTATTTGGGTATTTGTTCTATGGCTAGGATTGCCAGGGAGTATTAAGCAGAGGTTGATACAGAAGCATTCGACTGGCCTCTTAAGGTCAGATTCGAACCCAATAGGGATGTTGACTCATGTTACGAATTCATATAAATTGAGGTTTTCCTCATAGAAGGAAATTTTTGCAATCCTAAAAAATCATTTTAGTGATCTTATTATTCTCGTTGAATTAAATAAAGCTGATTTAAATTATGTTATTTATTATCAACTATCACACTGCGAACGCCAATCAGAGGTAATCCTTATAGTTACGTCAAACATCCGTATTGTCATTGCAAATTCGAATGTTCGGTGCTCAGATCAACAAAATACATTCATAGGCGGCGGGTTCCACAAAACTCCAATCACCTTGATTATTGAAATTTCATCATTTCTCTCTCTGCAATTTTCAGTTCATTTTTGACATAAACCATCGACTTACTTCAATATAAACGATTTGATGGCCAATCAAGCTTTTGTGAAACCCACGGTTCTGTGACTTGAACCATAGTAAATATATAATATATTATATCTATGATTCGAACGTACGAAGTTGAAAGCTGAAAGAGATCAGAATACCTAGTTCGTTACAAGAACGATAATCTACAATTTTCTTTATAATGGAGATAGGATTCATCAAGGATAATAGTAAAAACTTTTACCGAAGATAAATTCCCTTATGGTCGCAAGTTTCTCTGGCTGAAAACAAGGATTTTTGTGCAGCGGAGCTTAAAAACGTGAAATTGTCTTTGTAAGTAGCAGACTTTTAACTCATATTTATTATTACAAATAAAAGAAGCACCTCATTCAGCATTTACAGACCGACCTATTCATTTTGAAGGCTTAGATTGAACTTTTCCACAAGGGATCGGGCAAAATCAGTTCGCTTTGACAGAAGTCAAAGTATGTTCACTGTATTATGACGTAATCATCAGAACGTGACAAAATTGAGCATTTCCGCGGGAATTTGAATTGTCTTTTCATTTACTCATTTTTATTGGCAATTACTATATTTTAAGGAAAAAGTAATTTTTTCGTGTTTGTATAGGGTTTATCTTTAAAATAAAATAAATTCCAAAAAGTAGTCAACATCCCTATTGGGCATGTTAGGATGCTCTTGGAGGAAAATTCGCTCTCGCATACCAAATCCTGAAAATTTGCAGCGGCTCAGTAATGCTCTAATTGATTCAAAATCTCAATGAGGAAATGCCGAGGCGAATTGCACCTGTTATCCGCATCTGGGCGAAATCACGTGATGTTTTTGACTTAGTTTTCGGTTTATTTTCATTAGGTCAGAATTTTAGATTTAATTTGTTGATACTGTTGTAGCATTATCGCAGTTTTACTGAAAACCCTGTATCATATACAAATTGAGTTATTGTTATGAATGCAGAATTAAAATGTCAAGAGAAGATGTGATGATGAATTAAGGAATCACATACTGGAGCAACTGCAATAAACGGTGCATATGGAACAATATATCATAGTATAACTACTCTTGTTTTATGTTTTCAATCAGTTTTCAGTTTATTTTCATTTGAAGTTAAATCTGTGGAAGTACTTTCATAGCCATAGCGAAATTGTGAACTTTAATTTGCTCTGAAAACCCTGTATCTTTAACAGAAATTGAGCTATTGTTATAAATGAAGCACTAAACTGCCAAGAGAAGACACCAGGAGTGGTTCTAAAGCAAGGGGAAAAAACCGATTTTGTTCCACCCTGTATAAAATGACGTACGCTGAGTTTTCTTGAAATTCAAAACTGGTGATTGATTAAGAATGAACATACCTACAATTGAAAAAAATTCATTCAAATTCTCGATATAATAACAAAATCGACAAACAAAAAATGTAGGTACCGGGTTTTTCACTATAATTTAACCCCCCCTTTAACTTTGTTACTGAAGGAGATACAAAAAAATGTTTCGTATAAAAGTTTCACGAAATCAACTGAGGTTTTTTGATATGAGTCCAGAAACTGAAATATATATAGGGTGGCCAACATATTGATGGCAACTTCATTTTTTCAAAAGGAACAGCCTGTATATTTTTCCATGTTTGGCTAGCTCTTTTTCTCCTGATTTCGAATATGTATATGTAATGTTGGTCTATCTCTTTTATTCTGAAAACCACAGAGTTTCAAATTTTAAGAACCACCTGCCAAGATCTGTAATAATTTACAAGTGGCAGAGTGCGTTTACTGAAAATGCTCATTTTTGGAGTTATAGTAACGTCAATGGGAAGATATACAGGGTGAACAACATTGAATACAACTATATTTTTTCAAATGGGACACCCTGTCCTGTATATTCTTCCTTTTTTGAAAGGCTATTTCCTCCTGATCTCGAATATAAATGCGTATGTGGATGTGTCTCTTCAATTTCAGAGTTTCAATTTTGAAATGATGACACCGAATAAAAGAATATTTGAAATACCTACGAAATTCTTTATATCCAAACAATCGATTTAAAAGTATTATTTAAAATAAGTACTTAACAATCACTTAACCAATGCAAAATGATAAACTATGGTAGTATGGTAAGAATAATATCAACTGAAGAAATGAGAAATTGCCCAAAATGACCCCTTCATTCAATACACATAGTTCATATAGTTGTCTCAAGTTGTTTAGACTATTTTTGATAGCATTTTATGGCTCTTATTCAAGTCAGAAATCAAAGCTTCAAAATTTGTTTCTAATCATTACAATATTATCATTATTTTTTGTGCGTTGACGGGATTTGTTCCGAATTATGGGTTAATATTGGTTGATTTATTCATTAATATTATTCTCATTATTGCTGAAGTAAATTTTTCCTTCAGGAACTGCTATAAAAACGTGTCCAACGGTGTTAAATCGGAACTATTTGGTGGCCATAAAATGGGTGCGCCATTACCAATCCAAAGATCAAATTGGCCACTTAAATATTCACGAACTTCCAAAACGCTATGCCAGATGGTTATTGAAATTTGAAACTCTGTGGTGCTCAGAATAATAAAGATAGACCAACATATGTTACATATTCGAAATTAGAGGAAAAAGAGCTAGCCAAATATGCAAAAATATACAGGGTGTTCCATTTGAAAAAATGAAGTTGTCATGAATTGTTGGCCACCCTGTATATACTTCAGTTTCTGGAGTCATATCAAAAAACCTCAGTTGATTTCGTGAAAACTTTTATACGAAACTTTTTTGTATCTCCTTCAGTAACAAAGTTTAAAGGGGGGTAAATATAGTGAAAAACCCGGTACATTTCGAACAAACCTGGTACCTACCCTCATACAGATGACGCAATAACATACCCCCATACCCTCTGACCCAGTTACATCTGACTGCACTCACCTCTTTCTTTCTCTGCACGATCTGTAATGACGCCATATTCTTGTTGCAGGTGCCCTCAGAACAAAATAAACATGTCCGTACAAAGCGACACCAGTCGGCAGCAGAACCAGCAACAAAATAAGAGACCCATTGTTATTATTTATCCTACGGGTGAGTATCTCGGTTCCCGAAGGGATGAAACGGGAATAACGGGACATATGCCGAGGTGGGCTGTGATGGAGAGAACTACGTTTCTATTCAGTATCGTCATCGCCAGTGCTGTTTTTATTTTTCTTTTTTGCGTTTTACGTCGTGCAGATGTTAAGGTTTTGCTGGTTGTAGTGCAGGAAGAAATTGCTGTAAAAAAGGTGGGAATGGTCTACGTGGTCTACGTGCGGATTATCAAGATGCGAGAATTCCACTTGCGTTGGAATGGTTTTGTTAAGCTTCTGTAACGGGTCGATACATTGAGAAACTTCACAAGCTGCTACTGAGCGAATTTAGTAGCTGATTTTAAAGGTTGACGCTAACTTGGACGAGACGAGACGAAGGGTTTTTTTCCGCAGGCACGATTTGCACCGAATCAAATGGGTAGACGCTCACTTAGGAGGCGCGAAGCGAAGAGCCGAATCGTTAGACGCGCACTTGGACGAAGTGAAGTGGTCGGAAGGACCGCGTCGTTTTCCGTCGGGGTGTTTAGCATTGAAACAAATGTGTAGACGCTCATCTAGGAGGCGCGAAACGAAGAGCAGCAAGGAGGCGAGTCGTTCGACGCTTGGATCATCTACCCTTGTTCATGCGGGTGGACGGCATGCAACAAGGGTAACAAAAATTTATTGTGGTCTAGAGATAAGGGGAATTTCTTCCGATGCCTGCTCGACACATCGCTTCGTCCAAGTGCGCGGTCCTCGGCGAATTTACGCTTCGTCTCGTCTCGTCTGATCAAGCCAGCGTCAACTTTAAATCCGCACAGTGTAATCGTGTTCATAAGCCAACCATCTGATTGTGAAAAAGGATTCATGAAGGAATTCTTCGTCAACACTTTCCCTAATAATATCATACGCCCTCATAAGTGAATTTGAGATATTTATTTTCAATCCAAGTCATTTTTAATTTTTTTGGGGCCATAATGACACCACAGTCATAGAAATCCGACGGAAATATTGAGAGATAAATCTTTAATATTTCTACTAAAGAAATATCGATTCGATTCGAATGAAATTCATTTCAAGATGAAGATTTTTATACTGAATTTTATTCCAAAAATAAAAATGATCGCGTAATGAGAACCAAAGAACTCCATTTTTTTCTTGATCATTCACTTTTTCGAATAATTTCAGCATTCGTTAATTCGATCAAGCTGAAATTTTATAGTGACTAAATACACATAAAAATTAAGAGAAAGTCCGAATTAAGAATATCATTTCATTCATTTCTACAATGATTATTCCTATTCGCCACAACATTGACAAAATATTCCTTAATTCCAACATATTAAAGATTGGTATATGATACAGTGGAACTTCCTATAGCGAACGTCTGTATAACGAATTTCGTTCAAGACATTGCACCTTGAATCAAAATTCCATGTTAAAAACACCCTCTAAAACAAACTAATTTCTCTTCACAACGAAATATTCCAAGAACAAGAACATCACTCTTTGAATGGGTATTGGTAAAAAGTAAAAAGGTATAGAATAGAATAGAATAGAATAGAATAGAATAGAGGTTATTGATTCATACAAAATAAACTCTTAAAAATTACTGTGAGTTATGCACCCTGGGGTGATATCTGTGTACAGTGTTAAAAAAATCACAATTTGTAAACCTAATTTACGGCAATAAAGAAAACAAACTATATATTTCCTATTTACAAGTTACCCATCATTAAATGAGTTTCAACTTCAAGTTTTGTCATAGTCGGTGGAAAAAATTTATCGGCGAAATTGTCATCGCGGATGCTCCAACTCGGCCCCTGTCGCTATCGCTGAACAACGTCCTGATCGGTGAAAAAGTCCCTGAATCGGTGAAAAAAGGTCTCCCAGCCTGTTTTTTTAATGAAAAATTTTGTTTTATTTAAATTTTTTTTTTTATTTTTTTTTCAATTGAATTTTTTTTGTGTTTATATTTTTTTAAATTAGAATTTCTTTCCATATTTTTTTTTGCTTCAATAATATATTTATTTTTTCTTGCTTCAATTATATTTTTTTGTGGTTTATTATCTATGTTGAATTTATAATTCCATGTATAACCTCCCTATCTTGCTCCATAATCCATTTCTTTGTTTCTTTATTGAATATATATTTATTCTTTACTTCTTTTATTTGGTTTTGGTATAATTGAATATAATCTTGAAGCAATATACTCGCTGTACCTTGTCCTATCCTTTTTTCTGCTTTCGGTCTCTCATAGTTAATATCTCCAGCCCTTGTTGAGTAACTATGTTCCGTCGTTATAACTGAAATTTTCCTCTGATGAATATACATGATAATCCTCATCGCTTAAATTTGTCTCAGGTCTGGTGCTCTTGATATTGTGTAAATATTGTCGGATGAGAATGTAATTTTTTTTTGTTCTTTCCATAACTATTCCAGACGGCCATAAACTAAACCATTACAGCGGACAGATAGATCCTTCCGAAACGGTGGATTCAGCTGGAAATATTGATAATGACGGTTACTTTAAATGATTTCGTTAATGTCTATGTTAAATTTTAACAAATAAACTTCCAACTGAAAGGGGGGTGAACAGTGTCAGATGCGGTGTTCGAGATCACCACGATAGCAGTGATGATGCCGACAGCGTTGATTTGGAGAAGCAACCGTTTCAAAAAACCAAATCGTGAAGAGGTACTTCAAACCTTCAAAATGTGCCGTCTCGCTTTACGGTCCATTGAAGGGGTTCCGGAAAATATTTTTGGATCTTTGAGAAAATTCTAAGTTTTATGAGAATAAAATGTTTTGTAATTGTACCACTCAGGCAAAAACTACTAATTATTTTCCCAAATAATCGTGAATAGCTGTATTGTATACGCACCTACATAAAAGCCTATAAGCTATTAGAAGTGCACTTACCTTTTTGAATATGTATTAGGTGTACAAATAAGTTTCCGCGGTTTGTCAAAAGATGGCCCCACCAGAAGGTTATGGAGAAATTGTCAGATGTAAAACGTAATATCCCAAGTTTAGTCATCTGGCAACACCATCATAACCTTAAAGTACTAGTGATTCCGTATCAGCATCACGTAATTTTTTTCGTGCAAAAATGTCAAGTTTTATTCCGAATAAGCATCATTTGCGGGAACTTTTGATTTACTTCTTTAATGTGGAAAAATCTGCAGCTGAGGCGCATCGATTGCTTCTAGAAGCATATGGTGAAGCTGCTTTAAGTGACAGAAGTTGTCAGGAATGGTTTCAAAAGTTTAAGAACGGTGAGTTTGACGTTAAAGACAAAGAACGCAGTGGAAGGCCGAAAGTGTACGAAGACATGGAATTAGAAGCACTATTGGAGGAAGATTCGTCCCAAACGCAAAAAGAACTTGCACTTACTCTACAAGTGACTCAACAAGCAATTTCACATCGTTTAAAATCGTTAGGAATGATTCAAAAACAAGGAAATTGGGTTCCATATGAACTAAAGCCGAGAGACGTTGAACGCCGATTATGCATGAGTGAAATGCTGCTTGCCAGGAATAAAAAAAACAGTTTTTTGCATCGTATAGTCACTGGTGACGAAAAATGGATTCACTACGATAATCCAAAGAAGAGAAAGTCATGTGTTAAGCCCGGCGAACCATCAACATCGACAGTTAAGCCGAATATTCATGGAAAAAACTCATGCTGTGTATTTGGTGGGATCAGCTTGGTGTCGTGTATTATGAATTGCTGAAACCAAGCGAAACCATTACTGGAGCTCTCTACCGAACACAATTGATGAGATTGAGTCGGGCCCATTACTACTCCAGATACGACAAAATTATTCTTTTACACGATAATGCTCGTCCACATGTTGCGGCGCCGTAAAAACATACTTGGATACACTCAACTGGGAAGTTTTACCCCACCCGCCGTATTCACCAGACTTAGTCCCTTCTGATTATCACCTGTTCCGGTCGATGGCACATGGTCTGTCTGAGCAGCGCTTCACATCATATGAAGACACCAAAAATTGGGTAGATTTGTGGATAGCGTCAAAAGATGAAGAGTTTTTTCGACGGGGTATCCGAATGTTGCCAGAAAGATGGGAAAAAGTAGTGGCAAATGATGGAAAATACTTTGAATAAAACGTAATGTACTTTTCCTTTACAATAAATTCCTAATTTTTTATAAAAACCGCGGAAACTTATTTGTACACCTAATATATGAATTCACAATAAAAAAAGCAGTTGCATGTTTCGATACTTGACACAATAAAGAAAAACCTATAACGTATAACGAAATTTTTTGCGGCTTTAGTGATTTTGTTATAGGGAAGTTCCACTGTGTCTGTATAGAACTCCAAAATTCAAATACAGTGGAACTTCCCTATACAAAATCGCTAAATCCACTGTATTAGAATTTTGAAGTTCTACAGATAAGTACAGATACAGTGGAACTTCCCTATAACGAAAGCGTTAAATACGCATAAAAAATTCGTTATGAAGAAATTATACAACGAATTTGTTTTCTATAGTCGGCAATGTCGCGGTCGACTTCACTGATAAATTTAAGTTTATCATTCAAACTTAAACACTTCATTTTAGACATTTTTGCACAACTTTTCACAATAACGTTATGGTAAGATTGAAACCCCAACAGCCAGGGGTGTATGAAAACTGTTTTAGAAGAACCTCCTTTTCCGCCGTAATGATTTAGTTTAAGGTCGGGATTTATTACGTACTTCCTGAAAATTTCGGAAAAAAAACCCACCCTTATACCTTCTTACCATTACCCATTCAAAGAGTGATTTTATTTGAATATTTAGTTATAGAGAGATTTTACTTCGTTTGAAGGGGGTTTTTAACATGGAATTGGATTCAAGGTGCAATGTCTTCAAGGAAATTCGTTATAGAGAGAAATTCGTACAGACGTTCGTTATAGGGAATTCCACTGTATCTACCAGATTTTGGTGTTATTGTATTCTTTCAGGCTTCCTGCACAACATTAGTGAAACCAACATGTCTGTAGGGGCGTTCGGCATCGACATCGGACGTGTCGGATCGATCTAAACCGTTCGTTTATTACATCCGGATTGAGGGGAATACACATCTGTACCGTTCGTCATAAAAAAACTGAGCAATCGGACGTCGATCTTTTCGCTCGGTCTATTTCGACGGAGCAAAGCGATTTTATCCATAGAGTTTATGTTTTTTATATTTTTTTTGTTTTATGTTGAGTTTCCTGATCCGACAACCGATAGATTGAAAAATTCTAACAGTTTTATTCTTCTGTTTTCATTTATTCATTAAAAACTCAATTAAATCATTAAAATTTTTCAATATAGCTATCGTAGTTATAAATGGGCATTAGGAGATATTGCTTTCCCGTTTCTTTTTCGTGTAATTAATCAATTAATTGATCAGGATCTTTCGGTACAACTATCGCCAACAACGACCAGAAGGGGATATTGCATTACTCGTTTCTTTTGCATTCAGTGCCTTTGCACCTAATTATTTAATTGAGATTTTATGGAAGAGCTACTAAAAGGGTGAAAGTATCGTTAAAAGATGAGCATATTTCCCAAAATAGTGATCTTTGAAATCTCAAAATCTACAAAAGTAGAACAGAGCAGTATGTTCTGTGGCAGATGCTCTGTACCATTCGTTTATTCCCAGATATTTCAGATTTATCTGTACGATCTGTGGTCACGTGACTAAAAAATCCGTCCGCTCGCGGAGGTCAATGCCGAACGCCCCTTGTATTAGTTTAGAAAATATGAGTACCCAAAGTTCTAAAAATTTTTCATCTTCACGTCACTGTTTCCACCATAAAAACACAGAATTACTGCTCCAATTTAATATATAATCATTTTCAGTTGCGCCAGAAACCGTGGTGATCCCGATCATATCCTGCATCTTCGGTTTTCCATTGTTGGCACTCCTGGTCATTTGCTGCCTACGCAGAAGAGCCAAGTTGGCAAGGGAACAGGCTAGGAGGAGGAATTATGACTCAGAGCACGGTACATTAACTATTAGATACAGCCAAATACATTTTTTAGGTAAAATAAAAAAGTTCCGATCATCAGAACATCCCCCACCAACCCCTTTTCACTACATCTATTCGAAAATTCGAGAATTTATGGAAGACAGAGGATTGTGTTATGTTTGTTACGTAGGTAAACATGTTTTTTTCCGAGAAAAATGCAAAAATAATCCAGGAAATCCCTGAACAACACTTTCAAATTGTTGAATTATTTTATGTTAGAAGTGCTTTCAGAAAATTACGTGAAATTCCTGAAGTGAAGGATGAAATTATTCGTGTTATTAGTGAAATAGAGCCTCAATATTGTCAAATGTTTACAAAAGAGCGACATCTGTAGACCTTCAAGAGGGGCCATCTGGCAGATATCATTTTTCGTACATAAATGTTATAACTGATACTTCAATAACCAAAAAAAAGTTTCAGAAAATGAATACGAATTATGTGTTTTATTCATTTTTAAAAAACGCGCAATTTTCTATATGTTTCACGAAAATTAAGAATCAATCAATTACTCAAAAACCGCTGCGGATGGATTCAAAAAGTGTGGAAAAAATATTCAGCTAGTCACGTGTGATCTAAAAATAGTACTATACAGGGTGTTACATTATAGTATGTCATAACTTGAGGGGGTGAAACTACATGTAGTTTTAAGAAAAAAAAAGTTTAAATGAACATGGATCCGTTAAAACTTCGTTACGTAGCTAAAGAGGGTGTTGAAAAAAAAATGTTTTTTTCTTCATAACTTCTGCAGTTTTTGAGATATTCGGTCCAAATTTGGAATGCGAGCTATTTTCAACAGGCTCCATTCTTGCACGTCCTGAATCTCAACTAGAATCCACAGGGTGTTTTCTTTTCCGGAGCCATGTCTCCTTTTTCCCTCTCAAACTTTCGCAATATCGTAGTATGCCACTGATCAGCGTAAAATCGATTTTTGATATTTTCGTTCAATTTAGAAACTTTTCTGACTTCTGTAATTTTTTCGTATCTCGGTATCTCTAACCGTTTTCGGGTAAAAAATTATTGAACGATATTATGTTATCCGATAAGTAAAAAAATAATAAAAATACTCGATAGCTTTTATTTTAACAGCTCGTCATCTGAGACTCAACTAAAGCTTATTATGCGAATGCATACAATCGTCCAATAATTTTTCACAACTACAAGTGTCAAAAAAGTTTCTAAATTGAAGATATCAAAAATTGACTTGACAAGTGGGCGTACCGTAAAAAAGAATGAGAGGCGACATGGGACATGGCTTAGGAAAAGAAAACACACTGTAGATTCTAGTTAAGATTCAGGACGTACAATGATGGAGACGGTTAGAAATAGCTCGTAATCCAAATTTGGACTGAATCTCTCAAAAACTGCAGGAGTTCTGAAGAAAAAACCAATATTTTTTTTGAAATTTCAACACCCTGTAGCTCCGTTAAGAAGCTTTTGCGGACACATGTTATATGTACTTTTTTCCTTGAAATTATACGTAGGTTCATCCCTTTAGGTTGTGAAATATTATCATGTCACACCCTGTATACAGGGTATACTATGTTAAATTTCCGAGGTGTTAGGACTTCTGGATAACTGTCAACACCGCAGCTCTGAAAATGGAAAGAGCAGTAGTTCTTGCTCAAGAAACCAAAAATTCAATAACTACGTACTTCCGGTTAACCGTGAACGTCAACGGAACCACCGACCATGAGTCACCCTGTATAAAGCATCCTCTAGCTTCCATCAGCAACCATGATTCCAAACGCCAAGCAGCCCCCTCCCCTTTGACCCACCAACGGAACAACAAAACTTTCGAAAAAATTGATCAAATGGATTTTGATGAAAATTCAATCGTTTACAGGTCGTGGAAGGGCAGTATCATTGAGATCAGAGAGGGCCATGAGCCGGGGATTCCCCTCTTTAGAACTAGACACCGTCCTCGAGGAAAGATCGGATCCGGAACCAGACGCGACGGTAATAGAGATGATGACGCCGGACGGCAATGAGACGTCGGAAGGAAACAGATAGCACAGGAAGAAGGAGAGGATTAGTGCAGCTGATAGGTGAGAAAACGTAGATTTCTTCATTCTTTCTTCCGTGCCGCCATCTGTGAATTCAAATCTGATCTACCACAACAGTACAAATACAGAAATCTGTATTCCACAAATATAGAAACCTGTATCTCCAAAACACGCAGATCTTTCTTTAGTATCGCCATCTGTGAAATAGAAGCTGAACTACTAACATCACGAATAGAGAAATCTGTATTTCTCAAATACGTAGATTTCTCATTTTTTTCTTACGTGTCGCCATCAGTGAATTCTAAGCTGAACTACTGAAATCATAAATACAGAAATCTGTTTCTCTTAAACACGTATATATTAATTTCACGAAAGTTTGAGCGCATAGTAGGCGTTTGTTCATTTATCTAAAGTTGGCAGTATTTGCTGTCATAACGTAAAATGAAGTCAATGTTGCCGAATGTATCCGACCTCGTCCGACGAGCTTCCGAGTTATCAGAGAACTCTATGTTGAATTGACAACATTGCGTACCAATCTGACAAGAAAATAAACAACATTTAATTTTAATATACATAGTGGAATATGCCAAATTGTCATGGCCAACCGACGGCTCAATCTTTCGTGAGCGGACTATAGATTTCTTCATTCTCTCTTTCGCTCTTCTATCTGTGAATTCTCAGCTGAACTACTGAAATCAGGAATACAGAAATCTATATATATATCGAAAAAATAGAAATCTGTATCTCATAATATACAGAAATCTGTATCTCTGTTCGGTCATTGTTTAAGGAGGTTCCTTCAACAATGGTTATGAGCGCATCCACCATATTTACATTGTATTCGAATATTCCTTCACTTTTTGGAAAGAGATTGTGAATAAAATGAAATTAATGCCATTATTAAACTCTGAAGCATGATATATTCTAATAATTTTCTTTCATTATTCAGATCTCCCTATGGACTGCACTGACCCAAGCTCACGCCTTCACTGTCCCACCTCACAGTTGACAAACCAACTGTTACATTCGGAAATTATTGCAGAATACTATGGAATAGCCAGGGAAACATTCTTGCAGAGAAAACCACCAGACCCTGAGTGAAAACTAAAAAGTAAAGTCTATTCAACCCAAGAGAAATTTTCATCATCTACAATTTGTTTTTCTGGACCAGAAACTACAGTGTCTCCCAATAAGCTTGATAGAACTTTGAAATTGAATAAAACAACAACAAATTAACCGATTTTGGTTCTCAAACATTTATTTGAAAGATATGGTGTATAAGTTTATGATTTAAACAAGATATCGTTCAAATGGCCTCCACGAGCTCGTTTGCAGACCTTAATTCGTTTGACCCAATTTTCCATGACTCGGCCTAGCATTTCCTGTGGTATGGCCTCGATACACCTCGTAATGTTCTCCTCAAGGTCTTGAATTGTCGCTGGAGAGTTGCTGTACACTTGTGATTTCACATATCCCCATAAAAAAAAGTCCAAGGGCGTTAAATCACACGATCTTGGCGGCCAGGCGATGGGGCCGTTTCTCGAAATTAATGAGTCGCCGAACTTATCGCGCAATAAAGTCATGTTGTCGTTCGAAATGTGTGGGGGGGCGCCGTCCTGTTGGAAATAAAGATCGTCGTCACCAATTTCATCAAATTTCGGGAAGAGAAATTCACGCAGCAAGTCGCTATAGCGCTGGCCGTTCACAGTAACGGCTTGTCCGGCGTAATTTCGGAAAAAATACGGCCCGATGATGCCACCACTCCACAATCCACACCAAACTGTGATCTTTTGCGGATGCAAAGGTCTTTCTTGCACCACTTGTGGATTAGAATCGCTCTAATATCGGCAATTCTGCTTGTTAACGAAGCCGTTCAGCCAGAAATGAGCCTCTCTTCGCGTGGCCACCGGCGAACGCGAATTTGCGTAATAAATTTGGACGATTTCCAAACGTTGTGTGAGCGTGAAACTTTTCATGGTAAAACTTTGAACCTTCCTGAATAAAATGACACTTCGAACGTCAAAATTGATAAACAAATATGGCCGCCAAAACCTTACAAGTTCTACAACCTTATTGGGAAACACTATATATTTATTGTGATTTTTCAAGGAGCTGCAGGTCTTAGCAATTTCTACAACTCAAGAATATCGTATTTGAATGAGAAGGATTTGGAATTATGATTGATCCTATTGTAGTTTGAATAAATTATTTCAAATGAAGGACTATTATTTGAGCATTATTTAGGTGACGAGTTACAGTGGAACTTCCCCATAACGAAAGCGCTAAATCCGCAAAAAATCGTGAAGAAATTTAGTTTTACAGAAAATTTCGTTTTACAGAAAATTTCAGCACAACTCTCACACCAGCGTAAAGGGGCCTACAGACGATCAACCTAGTTGAAGACTAAGTTGTAAACACGGCATGTTGACGACCAAGTTGAACGTCTGTAGGCTGGTTGGTGGTTGATATTCCAGGTTGAAGACTAAGTTGATGCGAGATCAAATCGGTTTGATATTTGGTGGGCGGAGCCCGATGTTGACGACTATGTTGGACCAGTTGGAATTCTACCTTGTAGAGTGAACATCTCATAGCGTATTGAAAATCCGTCGTAAATATTCGAGGAAAGGTAGTAATTTAACTAGAAAATATGAGCAAAATTCCAAACATTCAAGTTTGGGTAGATTTCTTTGATTGGGTGAAAGATCTTCCTGAATTATGGAGAGTAAAATCCGAGATATATAAAAAAAACCTTAAGCAGATGCTTTGAGCGAACATTCATTGGTGGAGCAATAATGCTATCACCTCAAAATTTTGTATAGTACTTGAGATTCATGCTTAGTAAATGAATGCAAAATCTCAGGATGATCAGACTTATATTATGGAAATTATTAAAAAATGAAATATGTAAAAATCAATAATTAAAAGAAAATTGAACTATATGCTTCAGATGATGCGATTCTTGGATATCTTGTTATGACATATAATGATTCTTTCTTTCAATATTCGCATGAGGCTTACTGTGAGCATTTTGCATGTGGTCGAGAAATTCTATTCCAATTGGTTTCGTTTGTCTGAAATATTAAGGAACGAAAATTCGGAAGGGTCATATTTTATGGGACACCTTGTATGTTTTGGCTGATTAACGAACTTAATTGTGGCATTTGGAAACCAAACTCGCCCTGAAAATCTCAAGTCTCAAGGACAATTCCTTAGAAAGTTATCGTGTTATGGCCGGACGGTCCCAGGTACCGATTGAATTTGACCACGGATTCGTCATCAGGAAGCAGCACCCTATCGTTGGAGACCAATTTTGGCTCAAAATTCGAAAAGTTCTTTCATTAAACCGAAATGGGAAAAATGAGACCGATTGTGGTACCAATCCTTGGTCCAAATTCTTTCATTCAAGAACTGTGCTGCACCACATTGTCGCATAAATCGTTTATAATAACATATAACGAAAGATCTCTCTCCATGTTTCGATAATTTCTCCTAATCAGCCGAGTAGTTCACTCGACGGAAACCACCGCTGAAATGATGTTTTCAACTTGGTTGACAACCGCTATTTTCACTTTCATTTGGTTTACAACCTAGTTGACAACATAGTCTTCAACTAAGTTGATCGTTTGTAGGCCGCTTAATGGTTAGATCGAAACCAAACAGCCAAAAAATGTTTCAGAAGGATCTCTCTGCCCGCCGTAATGATTCAGTTTAAGGTCGGGGTTTACATATTACGTACGTCCGGAAATATTTCGATAAAAACCCACCCTTATACCTTCTTACCTATACCCATTCAAAGAGTGATGTTCTTTGAATATTTCGTTATAGAGAGAATTCACTTCATTTAGGAGGGTGTTTTTAACATGGAATTTGCTTTCGAAGTGCAATGTCTTGTACGAAATTTGTTATACAGACGTTCGTTATAGGGATGTTCCACTGTGTTTAAATAATTTGATGAAAAAATCAGTAGCGCTTTTTCCCTCACACTATTTCTTGGTTCCTAATATAAAAGCTTATAACTGCCTTGAAAATATTACAATACAAATTCGAAGTTTGGAGTTTTGGACATTCGCTAATCCAGACACTCCAGTAAGTAATCCGGACACTACTTTGATTGGAGCATTTTTGGGATGTTTCAGAACATGATTTTGAAGCAACCTGTATATGTAGGTATGTATAGGTACTAAGGAGTTTCGACCAGTTTAATTTAAAGCCAAATTTTGTTTGTTACTGTTGATAAACAAACCTCATTTTGATAATTTATAATTTGTTCAATTTAATAAACGATTTTATAAATGATTTTTTTATAGTATGTAACTGACGAATTATTGGGGACAAATGAAAATTTATATTTTCTGTCCAGACTATTGAAGTCACACGGTACTTAGGTTGGAAATAAACAACATATAGTCCGTTCACGAAAGGTTGAGCACATAGTAGGCGTTTTTTTGTTTATCTGAAGTTGGCAGTATTTACTGTCATAAGTAAAATAAAGTCAACGTTGCCGAATGTACTCGGCCTCGTTCGACGAGCTTGCGAGTTATCAGATAACTCTATGCAATATTGACAACCTTGCGTATCAATCTGACAAGAAAATAATGAACATAACCTATAATTTTAATATACACAGTGGAATATGCCAAATTTCCATGGCCAACCGACGGCTCACCTTTCGTGAACGTACTATACACTCAAATTTGGTACAGAAAATATAAATTTTCAATATGTTCAGAAGGCACTGAGAGTTTTTCGTATGAGACAAATCAATTTTGTTACATCAGGTGTTTGGTCATGAGCGATTATTTAAGGGCATCAAATATGCCTAATATCATTGTTTAAGGAGAGACTCACTCCTTAAACAATGCTAATATTATAGACAAAAACACCCGCATTGGGAAGTTAAAACTAGGTGTATCCCCCATTTAAAATTTACTTTTTCATGTTTGTTACCCCTTTCAAATAATATCAATTTCTTTGGACATAAGGGTCCTACAGAAGTGCAAAAAATGTTTTTGAAACATGATACTACAACCTTTCATTAAAGTAGAACAATATAAAAACATTTAACTTGAAAATTCCATAAAAAAATTTCTGTAAGTTACATAATTTGAGAGTTATTGCTGTTCGAACATGACCACTACGCGAACTCCCCAAACTTTTTTTTGTTCCTACAGATAGTCAGGCGTGTGAACAGGTTGGGAAATATGGGAACTTTTGTTGATTAATTTGTTTGATCATTAAAAATTATCGAAAATTTTCATAAGGATCATTTGGAACAACAATTACTTTCTAATGATGTAACTTACAGGATTTATGTTGGTAACGTTTTGTAGCTAATATCCTTGCATGTTAGCTCATTGAAAAAAAATTATACTCCAATGTGCTAGACCTTGCAGTATTGCGGATTCACTAAGAAAATCAGTACATTTTTGTAGTAACATTTCTGAATTAAATTGTTCCATTTTTTCACATATTATGTAGGACCTTTGTGTCCAAAGAAATCGCTATTATTCGGAAAGGTCAACTAAAATAAAAACGTAAATTTAAATGGGGCTACTCCAAAACTGAGGGGTCAACTCCCCAATGTGGGGTTTTTGTCGATAAAATTAGGTATATTTGATGCTGTTAATTCATCGCTGAGTCATGACCAATCACACTGTATATAAAGAAACCTAGAGACAAAAACACATCATATGTATTTTTGTAATTATTATCATCATGAATTGTCGAAATAAAAGAAAAATGAATATAAAATTTTATTTAAAACAATCAATTTTAAGTTTCTGTCTAGTATCAACATCATCAGCAGTCTCATACTCGATTTCAACTCTCTTCCTTCCCTTTGGCGCAATATCCTCAATTTCCTCTTCCGATTTCAAAATCACTATCCAGTTCCGCACCTTCAACAACCCCACTTTCACTCTCATCCGAATCGTAATCAGCTTCCACAAACTCCTCAGTTTCTTGATCGTTCAATTCCTGTTCCATTTCTTCATCGATTTCTACATTTTCATCTTCCGATTGTCCTTCTTCAACCTCAGATTCTATTTCGTTTTCTGTTACAGCATCGTCGAAGGCCTTTTGAGGTATGTTGTAAAGATCTTGATAAACGCCTTTTTGAGTCGTTCTAAGAGTTCTTTCTCGACCACTTTGTCTATTTTGGCTGCTACCAGCGCCTTTTCTTCCCTACGTTTCTCCCTTCTTTCCACTTTTTGTTGAATAGGTACAAGCAGTTTTTGTCTACGCAGTCTCAGTTTTCTCATCCGAATAAGGTACTGTGTGATTTTTATGAACCTCTGCTTGCATTTCGCTTTGATGAACCCGTTCCAGTACAGTAGATTCTCGTTAATTTGATGTATTGCCTTCTCAAAGTTCCTAGATAATTTTACCTTTTCCCAGGTTTTGCTTGGAAAAGCACTTCTTTCCACTGTTTTCATATAAAGATAAATTATACCATTTTCTTCCCTTATAGTTGCGTATTGACTATTTGCTAATGGGCATGAAGCTCTGCTACACAATCCAGTTAAATTATATTCGTTTCTGCAAAATCTTTGAGTTTTTGTATTCACTTTGTGTGAACAAAAGGACTTGTTTATGATGCTCCAAACCACGTCGTCGTTCTGCATTTAGAGCACTAACACTCACTAAATAACTAACAAATATTAAATAAATAAACACTTTTCTGTAGTATTTATCGAAATTCGAAACTCTGGGCACGTTTTATTTCGGTATTTCTTGACAAGTGATTGAGGTTAGAAAAGGTAAGATCACAGAGTTCTTAAATTTATATTATCATCATAGAATATAATAATTGTTTTACAAGGAAAGACGTGCTGAAAGGTTGAATCCAAAAATCTAGACGCCCTCTGGTGGCTAATTCACGAACCTAATTTGAAGCATATATTTCGAAAATAAGAATTTTCGGACCTGAAATTTCAATTTTTTTCATATTTTAACTGCAATTTCTTCCGTTATATGATGCGCAATGGAATGATTAATACCTCAGATTGTTCGTTATTTAGATCTGTATAATTTGAGCAGAAACTTCCTATTTGAAGATTTCGTTTTCAGGTTTTCCGAATATAAGAATTTTTCGGACCTGAAACTTACATTTTTCCATGTTTTAACTGCAATTACTTGAGTTATATGAGGCGCAATGAAGCAATTAATATCTCAAATTCTTCGTCACCTAATTTTGTATAATTTGCACCAAACTTCTCATTTGGATCTTTCGTTTTCGAGATATTTCGAAAATAAGAATTTTTTTCACCTGAAATTTCAATTTTTTTCATGTTTTAACTGCAATTACTTCTGCTATATGGGGCGCAATGAAACGATTAATACTTCAGATTGTTCGTCAATAAATTGTCTATAGATTGAGCATAAAACTTTCCATTTGAATCTTTCGTTTCTGAAATATTTCGAAAATAAGAATTTTTCGGCCTGAAATTTCAATCTTTTTCATGTTTTAACTTCAATTACTTCCGCCATATGGGGCGCAATGAAATGATTAATATGTATCTCAGTTTGTTCGTCAATAATTGTCTATAGATTGAGCATAAAAAACTTTCCATTTGAATCTTTAGTTTTTGAAATATTTCGAAAATAAGAATTTTCGGACCTGATATTCAAATTTTTTCCACGTTTCACCTGCAATTTCTTCTGCTGTATGGGGCGCAATGAAATGATTAATACCTCAGATTGTTCGTCAATTAATTGTCTATAAATTGAGCATAAAAACTTTCCATTTGAATCTTTCGTTTTTGAAATATTCGAAAATAAGAATTTTCGGCCTGAAATTTCAATCTTTTCGTGTTTTAACTTCAATTACTTCCGCCATATGGGGCGCAATGAAATGATTAATATTATCTCAGTTTGTTCGTCAATTAATTGTCTATAGATTGAGCATAAAAACTTTCCATTTGGATCTTTAGTTTTTGAAATATTTCGAAAATAAGAAAGACCTGAAATTCAAATTTTTTCCACGTTTCACCTGCAATTTCTTCTGCTGTATGGGGCGCAATGAAATGATTAGTACTGCAGATTGTTCGTCGATTAATTGTGTATGAATTATGCATAAAAACTTTCCATTTGAATTTTTCGTTTCAAAATATTTCGAAAATAATGATTTTTCGGACAGGTAATTTTAACTGCAATTACTTCCGCTATATGGGGCGCAATGAAATGATTAATACCTCAGATTCTTCGTCAATTAATTGTGTATGAATTGAGCATAAAACCTTCCCATTTGAATATTTTGTTTTTTGAGATATTTCGAAAATAAGAAACATCACTGAAGCAGCTTATGAACGTCTATGGACAATCGGCTAGGATCGGAAGTTTTTTTGGTTAAATCTTCATTCGGTATTAGATTTAGTGGTAAAGGTATTTCTAATATGAGGTGTGATGTCGGTAGATGTCACGATTGAAGCTGTCATTTTTTGTCATTTGACAAGTAGAAACTACGCCATTAATAAAAATGGAGCGATACACGTTTCAAGAACGCATTGAATTTATTAAAATTCGCTATGAAAATGGTGAAAATTTGGCAAAGACGGTTCGTAAAAACCATTTTTGGGTCGTCGTGGAGCACCTTGTCGGACCTCGATAAAGAAATTGGTGGAAAAATTCGAGCTGTTGGAACAAGTTAGTGATGTCAAGAATAAAACCCGTGCATGTCATTCAAAAACAGCCGAGAATATTGCTGCTGTAGCCGAAAGTGTTGAAGAACAGTTACGGTAAATAGACTGCGCTTTCGAGAGATGATTGGTGGTTTTTTGGCCGAAATTTGATAGTATTGATCTGGACAACGTTTACTTACAACAAGACGGCGCCACGTGCCACACAAGCAACGAAACCATTGATCTTTTGCGGGAAAAGTTTCCGGACCATGTTATCTCTCGAAGAAGTGATCACAATTCGCCAACGATATCTTGTGATTTAACACCTTGCGACTTCTTCCTTTGGGGCCACGTGGAAGAGGTCTACATCAATAGCCCAGCGTCGATTGAAGACCTCAAAGATGGAATTTGTGAAGCTATCGAGGGCATAGGTCAGCCACTTTGCGATTACCCTGATGTTATTTTCCAATATTAACGGCATAGCTTTACTTTATAATGAAATAAACATCCTATCAT
Source organism: Propylea japonica (assembly GCA_013421045.1). Classification (NCBI taxonomy): domain Eukaryota; kingdom Metazoa; phylum Arthropoda; class Insecta; order Coleoptera; family Coccinellidae; genus Propylea; species Propylea japonica. The sequence goes on along the minus strand of CM024241.1, from coordinate 23,988,867 downwards.
TTATATTGAAAAATGGCATTTTTCTCTGAATATAAAATAACACCTCTTATTGGAAAACCCTTTACAATGCTATCAGTCAATATCTATCCGAATAAAACTTGGGGTAGTAAAAAAATTAAAAGTTAAAGAATCAAATAACATTTTATGTAAGGAAGAACAACATATATAATTTCTGTACAAAATCTGACTTATATATACAAAACAATATTAGTTACAATTTCTTTGGCGAAATTATTTACAAAAAAAAATAACAAAATGAGTATTTCCACTATGGACAAATAATAAGACATGTTACACAAACACTGCAACTCATACAAAAGATATAATAAATAATCCACTATCGTGTACAAGGTACTAATAGTGTATATAGACATATAAAATTTTTTAGTCAATAAAAATTTTCAGACACTCATTCCCAATCTAAAAGAATAACATTACGAACATAAGTACATTGAATTGACGATATTAAATAAGTACGTGCCATAGTCGCTAAATTTATATTGCATCAAGTGTAATATTGTATTTATAAATGATCGGAAAACACACCATTGAAACTTATTTGCTAAAGACTCTGATAGCACATAAAAATCAAACGAAATTTGCCAAATCTGCTGTTTAAAATGTACATTGCACAACAATAAATTTTTCGAATTTCCACGGAAAGTTTTCCACAATTTTCCCTAGGATACACAATCATATTAAGCTCTTACATACGAAAACGGAACATCAGATAACGATAGTATTAATATCGTTTTAAATCACAACTATTTTTGAGTTCAAGTTACACAGGTTTTGAATTTTTAAGACTTTGAATGAAGAAAGATAAAAAAATCGATAATAACAAAAAACCAAATTTAAGATATATAAAAGACATCAACAGAGATGTAAGTCTGTTGAATAAATATTTAAACAGGAAAATAACTAACTGTGTTGGCAATTTTCACTTCTCATTAAATTTACTGAGCAGATTAATACACTCACCGGCGAAAAACTCGGCCACATAAAATTTTGCTGAAATTCGTTGCCCAAGAACTTTCGTAATTTTAAATCGATTTCAATTGTTTTTATACGGCAAATTGTAGATAAATTCTTTGGTATCAGAAACAAACTTCGAAAATGTTGATAGCATATTTATACAGGGTGAAAAATAAACATGTATTTGTGACTAAATCTCCTAACACACTCACTTGAAATCTTGATTTTTTCTGAAGAATCACGCATTCAAATAAAAGCCTGGATTCTATAAATGCACCAAATTCAATTAAAGTGGAGTATCACATGTTTGGTCTGCAAGAGAATTGCGCTTACTAACTCATCATTTACCTTTCTAATTTTCTCGTGAAGACTTGATTTTTGTTTTAAAATAAAGCAAAAAAACATCTTGATGTTGCCATGCTTAATTTTGACAAAAGCTTTCAATTTTGTCTAGTGAGCTTGGTGTGTTTATAAAACACCAGGCTAATTTTGAATACTTGTATCTTTGAAATGAATCAAAATATCAAGGTAAAATAAAAACTAAAAGATGCCAAAAAAAGGAGCTTAGCGTAAATTGCACACTTGTTTATAGAATTCTTGAATACGCGAACTTTCAAAAGAAATCAAGATTTCAAGGTGAAAAAAAAAACTAAAAGATGGCGAAAAGAAAGGTTTTTGTAATAAACTGAGCGGAAACTACAAGTTAAGGAATAAGTAGGTACAACAAATACATGTTTTTTCACCTTGTATAAACATGAGATCCGAATTTTTGGAAAAAGTTTGTTCTTATACCAAAGAATTTATTTACTATTTTGCGTAAAAACACTTACCAAACACCAAAAATGCAAGAATATTCATTGATAAAGAATCTGTTCAGTAAGTTTAAAGAAAGTTAAATTAATCTCTGATTATTTCACTGCGAAACTAACGAAAGCGAGATTCAAATTTTTATCACAATCAGAGGCAGTCAATTTTCAATTTTGAAGTAATGAATGATTTTTTTAATTATTCGTGATAGTTTTAAAACGCTTCAGAATGATTTTTGAAGGTTTCGAACAGTACGCTTTTATCGCTTATGATGATTCCTTATTAATATTACTTTTCCTAGTCAGTCCAAGAATAGAAGGCAAAATGGAAGTCCATAAAAAAGGTGATAATATCGAAAAAAGAACTGCAGTTATTAAAAAACTTGGACATCCATTGAAGTTTACGCATACTTCAGATTGCAGTGAACGTACAGAAGTATAAGCATTTTTTACCAATTCACAAGAAAAAGGACAGTATCACGTCATGCTTAAGTTTCACAATTTATGCGCGTATTGTAAAATACTTAGCATAACAGAAAATTCATCTAAAAGTGGGGTTTATTTGAACACCTTGTCTTAAATCTTCATCGGAAGATCATTAGATAACATTGAAAACATTTCAGCAACGGATAAACCATTGAACATATATTATGATCAAACGGTAAATATTTTATTTCTGTAGTCCAGCAGATATTGGTGCCATTGAATTCTTTGAAGCCTCCTGAACAACATTAGTACAACTAACAGTGAGGGTTTGTCTTTGTTTAGAAAATATTGGCCGCCAAAGTTCCAGAAATATTCCATCTTTACGTCACTTTTTCCACTATAAACAACGAGAATTACTGTTCCAATTAGTCTATAAATACCTTTGAACATTTAAATAACGATTCGATCAGTTTCGTTTGAGGTATATTCAATAATTGAGGCAAAAAACATTGAAATTCGTACCACCTAACCACAAATTCGAGGGAAACCGCGCCATTCTTTATAGTTAGTTTGGCAACGCCGCACCCGTTTTTCGAGTGTGTGACATATCGAATGATGACGGCAATTATGAGAAGGCATCGCATCATAATCGCGCGAAAGCGTAATTATTCAGATTGAAAGAATCTTGTTGGAGAATTGAAAAACATTGTACTCACTTAAAAATAAGTCTGCAATCCTCTTAGCTTTAAAAAAAAGCCCAAAGCTTCAGTCAGGTAGGTGAGGTTATACATAGTTCTAGCCAATTTCCTCTATTTTCCCAATCAATACTCGTTCGAAATGTTTATTTATCAATTTCTGAGAACATCCTGCAAAATAAAGCATTCATTTGGTCGAAATCGACGATTTTATTCATGTTTTTATTCGTTACGGCAGCCATGATAGTTTGCCTTCCGCTGTCAACCGCGAATTGTGCAACGTTGCCAATCTTCCGAACTTGTAGTTAAATTTAGGATGACTAGTTCGAATATTGTTTCGACAATGTGTTATCAATTGAAATGATTCATTTCGTGCCCTTTTTTTTGTGAAGCACTCGGCAAGAATGAATTTGCTATATAAACCCTAGGGAAAATATTTCAATTTCAACTACGGCAAATTAATATTTACCGAGAAAATTGAAGAAAAAAAATTCTATTAATCTATAAATGTTAGTGGGAAAGGAATTATAGAATAGCCCGAGTTAGGTTACATTAGGTAAGGTTAGGGTAGGTTAGCTAACATAGGAACGGTGCCAATAAGAGTGGGAATCACTCAAAAAACACTTATTTTCCAGAAAAAAAGATCTGGCTCGAGAAATGGCACTTAAATGATCTCATTCATAATTCAATGACCATTCCTTTTAGTATGAGCCTTTTTTTATTGAAAAATAAGTGTGTTTGAGTGATTCCCACTGTTATTAATGCTTGGCACTGTTCCTATCTTAGCTAACCTAACTCAGACTATTCTATAATTCCTTTCTTACTAATATTGGGAGAGCAAAAATGGGCTCCCCCCAATCACATCCTAATAGTTTGAAGTAACTATTCGATTTGAGACATTGGCAACGTTGCACAATTGACAGCTAAAATAAGCGAAAGGCAAATTATCATGGCTGCCGTAACTAATATAAACAATGAATAAAATCGTCGATTTCGACAAAATGAAGGCTTTATTTTGCAGGATACTCTCAGAAATTAATAAATAAAACATTTCCAACAAGTATTAATGAGAAAATAGAAGAAAATTGCTAAAACTATGTATAACCTCACCTACCTGACTGAAACTTTGGAATTTTTTTTCAAAAAACTAAAAGGATTGCAAACTTCTCGTAATCATTTCGTAATCTGGGACCAAAATTTAGTGAGTACAATTTTTTTCAATCACCAACACACGATCCTTTAGTTCTAAATAATTACTCGCGAAAAATCTGCGGCAGTGCCAAACCTACCATAAAGAACAGAGCATTTTCCCTCGAATTTGTGGGTGAAGTAGCTGAAGAATTTTGATGTTTTCGAATCAATTACTGAATATCGAATATTTATGTGAATATTCATAGGGATTGTAGACTAAATTGGAGCAGTAATTCGTGTTTTTATAGTGGATAAAATGACGTGAAGATGGAACATTTTTGGAACTTTGGGGGCCCGTATTTCTGAACTGAGACAGACCGCCACCTATCGTTCAATTTCAAAAGCAAGATCAAAAAATTATAAGTAGATTCAGAACCATATTGTTCAGATGATTATTTTGTTAGAGTATAAGTTTTATTGTTGTTTTTTCTCTGACACTATCTCATTTTATATTTTTCCACGTATGAGAACTTGATCTGAAATAAAGATAAATATCTACTATCTAGCTAATCTTGGTTAGGAGGCCTAAATGAATACAACACCAAATCTGATCGATATCGACGGGACCCTGAAGTTCAAATATTTACCAATCAAATTATTATCAATTCCAAATTCAACCTCAGAAAGTGTTTCTCCATCACTGCTCCAACCAATATACAAAGCTCGTTTTTCATCCCTTGAGCGACCGGGAAATTCGTGAACTGTTTTGTCGTCACTAAAGAATGCTGGAGGGTAATTTTTCTAAATGTTGTACAGCCTGGCTACCTCTTCGTCGAGGTAAAGTTCCACTACCAGGTATAAAAGTAGATATTTCTGGACAACCGTATGATATCAAAAGTTCGATTAAACTTCTGCACGTTGCCACGTTTGCCTCTGTTGCAGGTGTGTTGTTTGTCTGGTTTTTAGCTATTGCTATGCTCAGAGCTGCTCTGGCATAGGCTAGAGGTGTACGACCATCTTGATCTATGCTTTTGACATTGGCGTTGTGCTGAAAAAAGAAATTATTAGAATATTGTAAATCTGAAGAAATCGATGGAATTAAAACTAATAAAAGTCGAGAAAAGCCCTGAGCAGGTGCTTTTGAGCGCTTGTTCATTGGTGGAGCATTAATGTTATAACCTCAAAATCTTCTATAGGACCTGAGATTCAGCAAGATCGGAATAATATTAGGGATTTGATCAAAAATGAAATGCAGTGGAACTTTCCTATAACCGAAAGTGCTAAATGCGCAAAAAATCGTTATAACGAAATTTTCGTTATACAGAAACTTTTTTCTATAGTCGGCAATGTCGCGGTAGACTCAACTGATAATTTAAGTTCATCATTCAAATTTAAGCATTTCCTTTTAGACATGTTCGCACAACTTTCACACTAGCGTAATGCTCAGATTGCAACCAAACAGCCAGGGGTGTATTTAAAACTGTTTCAGAAGGATCTTTCTGCCCGCCGTAATGATTTAGTTTAAGGTCGGGATTTATACGTACGCCGGAAAATTTTCGAAAAAACCCACCCTTATACCTTCTTACCAATTCCCATTCAAAGAGTGATGTTCTTTGAATATTTCGTTATAGAAGGAATTCACTTCGTTTTAGAAGGTGTTTTTAACATGGAATTTAATTCAAGGTGCAATGTCTTGTACGAAATTCGTTATACAGAAGTTCGTATAGGGAAGTTAAACTGTATGTATAAAATAAATAATTAATAGTTATTTATCAACTACGTTATTAAAGACAGCGACTAATGCTCAAGATTTTAACGCGTGAGCGAAGCGAATTTATTTCAGACACACAACGCGCCATGAAAAAAATAAGACAAATTTGTTTATATGTTTTCGAATAGTCAACAAAATCAAGAAATTAAAAGAACGATTCCTAGCTTTTTATTTGACTGAATAATTTCCGAAATCACTTCAGTTTTAAGTGATGTGATTTTGACAAATAGAACATGCCTTTTTCGGATGACAATCAACAAAACGATAAGGTTTGCAATCAGAGTAACGAATAGGAATATCGACGATAGTTCGGAAGGAAATTCTATAAGTAATATCAATTATTCATTACTATAGTCTATCCAAATCGAGAGGCCAGCGTAAACAAACTAGAAACGCGATTTGGTCGCTCTTATTGGTCGAAGCTTCAGGAAACGCCACTTTCGACCAATAAGAACGACCAAATCGCGTTTCTAGTTTGTTTACGCTGGCCTCTCGGATTTGGATAGACTATAGTAATGAAAACGAGGGACAATAATTCACTTTCTGTTATGTTTAGAAATAAATTTTAAACTTTTACCAAAATGTTAGGTTAGGTTATTGTTTTGATGAACTGAAGTGATTGTGGAAATAAAACTGATTTTGTCAGAAAGCAACATCAGTTGGAAGTAATGCGCTTCAGTTCAAAATCACAACATTGTCAAAATAGAACGCGCATCAACTGATTTTACATCAGTCTGGAGTGATGCAGCTAGTAGAAAAGGGCCCATTATTGAAACAACTTTGTACAATATAAAGTAATACCAAACGCGTTTTGTTTCTCAACTTGAAACTCATCAGTGATATACAGGGTGTTTCATTGGAAAAGGGAAATACTTCACAGGTGCATAGGTGGCACCAAGACGGTTCTAGGGATACCCCATTTATTGGGTCTCACTGTCTTGTAGCCGAGATACAGGGTGTTTTATGAATTTTGCCCGTTTCTTCCTGAGGCCGTACCAGACGAACCACAGGTATATTTTCTTCATATTTGGCAAATATGTTCCTAATTGAGAGCCCAAAATATCATGCAATAACCGCCTCGAAAATCCAGGTCCGGGTTAACAAAAAATTATGAATCGTTTGAATCCTCGAAACAACACCTGTACATCGGAATTTTGAAAATCTGTTTTAAATTCGAAAATACCACTAAAAACTAAACTGAGACGTATACTTCAAATTTCGCGCAGAAAGTTTACTGCACAAATTTTCAAGGTAAATGTGAAGTTTTTAGAACTTGGATACCCGAAAGTGGTTTGAAGTGACTTTAACAATGAATTATCAACAATATTGAATCCATAATTATTTCAACATTACTTTGTAATTCATTTCCACATTGGTTTTCCTTTTATAGCCGTATACTTGAAAATCCAGGTCCGGGTTAACGAAAATTATGAATCGTTTGAATCCTCGAAACAACACCCTGTATATCGGAATTTTGAAAATCTGTTTTAAAATTCGAAAATACCACTAAAAACTGAACTGAGACGACCACTTCAAATTTTCGCGCAGATAGTTTCAATGCACAACTTTCAACGTAAAAGTGAAGTTTTTAAGAACTAAGATACCTGAAAGTGGTTTAAGTGACTTTTAACAATGAATTATCAACAATATTGAATCCATAATTATTTCAACATTACTTTGTAATTCATTTCCACATTAGTTTTCATTTATTGAGAAGTGAGTTGCATTATTACGTATAATAATTATGGATTTCAATATTTTGATAATTCATTGTTAAAAGTCACTTCAAACCACTTTCAGGTATCCAGTTCTTAAAAACTTCACTTTTACGTTGAAAATTTGTGCATTGAAACTATCTGCGCGAAAATTTGAAGTGTACGTCTCAGTTCAGTTTTAGTGGTTTTTTCGAATTTTAAAACAGATTTTCAAAATTCCGATGTACAGGTTGTTGTTTCGAGTATTCAAACGATTCATAATTTTCGTTAACCCGGACCTGGATTTTCAAGTATACGGCTATAAAAAGGAAAACCAATGTGAAAATGAATTACAGAGTAATGTTGAAATAATTATGGATTCAATATTGTTGATAATTCATTGTAAAGTCACTTCAAACCATTTTCGGGTATCCAAGTTCCTAAAAACTTCACTTTACCTTGAAAATTTGTGCAGTAAAACTTTCTGCGCGAAAATTTGAAGTATACGTCTCAGTTTAGTTTTAGTGGTGTTTTCGCATATTAAAACAGATTTTCAAATTCCGATGTACAGGGTGTTGTTTCGAGTTCAAACGATTCATAATTTTTTGTTAACCCGGACCTGGATTTTGAGGCGGTTATTGCATGATATGTTTGGGCTCTCAATTAGGAACATATTTGCCAAATATGAAGAAAATATACCGGGTGGTTCGTCTGGTACGGCCTCAGGAAGAAACGGGCAAAATTCATAAAACACCCTGTATCTCGGCTACGAAGACAGTGAGACCCAATAAATGGGGTATCTCTAGAACCGTCTTGGTGCCACCTATGCACCTGTGAAGTATTTCCCTTTCCCAATGAAACACCCTGTATAACCTCATTTCTACCTCTGTTTACATTTGACAGGGTCTATCTAGTCGGTCTATTTGAACATTCGAAGTTACATAAAGTCCAACAAGCTGAATTTCTGTGAAGTAGTTCAAAACATAATTATAAACAATGTCTAAAAGTTCCCCATCTTCCACTGCAAGGAAAAAAAATTTAATTCAGGTCAAAGGTCAAAAAAATGAGTTTTTCGCGATTTTCAGCAAAACGGTAAGTTTCATCATGAAAGTACCTCAGACAAAACTGTAGATCATAAAATTATCTATAAAAAATGTATCAATACTTGTTTCTTACGAGCCACCGTTTCTAAGATATAACGATTCAAAAAGTTAAAAAGTCGTTATCGTCATAATATGCACACGTTTCCACACCACATATGAGGTAGTGTACTTAGCGCGTGCGTAGTTATAACTTTTTGAATCGTTATATCTCAGAAACGGTAGCTCGTAAGAAAAAAAGTATTGATACATTTTTATAGATAATTTATGATACACATTTTTGTCTGAGGTACTTTCATGATAAAACTTACCGTTTTGCTGAAAATCGCTAAAATAGTATATTATATTATAAGGATTAAAAGTGCATATTTTTTACGAGCAATATTTGCAGTTGCGAGGCGCAGCCGAGTCAAGTCGACGTCAAATGCAATTACTTTAATCCAAGGATTAAAAGTAGCGTTTTTAATCCTAGGATTAAAAGTTTGCTAGTAGTAAACGAGTGAATTTTTGTACGGTAAGGGAATTTATGACTTTTGCACTAAAAAATAGTACAAAATGTCAACATTTTTGATGGTTGGAGAAAATAGTTATTTTTGTATTAAGTGCGTAAAATGAGTGTTTTTTTATGGCACATGAGATTGTCAATTTTGGCCGAGACCGCAGGTCGAGGCCAAAAATTCACTCGAATGTGCCATGAAAACACGAATTTTACACGCACGAAATACAAAAAACAACATTTTTTGTACAACTGTGAATGTGAATTTACATCGTCTGAAATACGTATAATCAATGACGATAATGCTTCCAGTACAATATTTAAATGAATCCAGTGATCTTTCTGTGTCGTAACTATAGAAACAGTTTGTTGAAACTGTTTGAATCTTTGACAGTATTTGCTCGTAGTTGCTTCAATTTCGAATTATTTTAAAGAAGATGGATGTTGAACATGATAGTGGTAGTGATACCCCCGCAGATATGGCTGAAGAAGCAAATACAATTGTATCTAATATGTTACCAGCCAAATCAAAGCTAATATATGAGAAAACATATAACCAATTTCGAGAATGGTGCAACAAGAACAACGTAAAAAAGGTTTCTGAAAATGTGCTCACATGCTATTTCGAGGAAAAATCAAAAATTTTGAAACCTTCCACGTTATTGAGCTCAATGTTAAAAAAAACATTGAATGTCAAGGAAAATATTGATATAAGGAATTTTTCAAAATTGGTCCCGCTCATTAAGAACAAAAGGTCGGATACCGAGGAAAGAAATCTAAAGTGTTATCGAGGGATGATATCAATAAATTTCCTAGAGATGCTGATGACGAAACTAATTTACTTTATAAGGTACGGATACAATCATAATTTTGTGAAATTAATTGTAATTAAAATATTCATTATTGTAAGTTGTTCTAATTTGGGTATCAGCAGTGAAAAAAGACTTTTTTAACGGTGAAAAAAAAAAATATTTTACGCATCCATGATGATGAAGAAAAGTCAAGTTTTTTTGACAGTTGTACAAAATATAAATATAAATAAAAATATAAATAAGAATTAGAATGTTTCTGTTAATATGTGATATTTTCTGTTCTGTTTAATTTAATAAGAATTAAAATATATAAAAAAGAAATGTGTCGTCTCATGATTTGTTATTCTAGACGGTTGCCGAAAAAATATTGTACGCAACACGCCCGAAAATGGTTTTTTGGACTCATAGACTTCTAGGACTCGCTTGCGCTCGTCCTAGAATTTTGTCTATTCGTCCAAAAAAACCCCTATTCCGGACTTGTTACGTAAATTACTATTTTCGGCAACCGTCCGGGAAGTACCCACTTCCGGACGCTTTTTCTTTGAGAAAGAAGCCTTTCCCGGCCTAGTCGGGAAGTACGTACTTCCCGGACTAGGCCGGGAAAGAATCACGTCGTTTTGATCATAGTAAATATGAAAATCTTGGTAGGTAATTTTTGATAAATGAAGTTACCATAGCACTGAGAAAACGGCTGACAGTTCATATAAAATTAGTTGTCAAGAATTTGCATGTTTTCTGATCGCAATCCAATCCGCATTAAAATATGGAAGCAGCAGTGATAGTGACAATGAAAATGTGCCTTGGGAAATTTCAAATATAGCAGCCGCTGCTACAGCACAATTATTGCCTGAAAAATCAAAATCAAGGTATGAAAACGTGTATGATTCGTTCACGAAATGGATGGAGGATGAAGCAATGCAAAATTATAACAGAGGATGTAATGTTGGCCTATTTGGCGCATATAATCAGAAAACAGTCAAATCCTCCACTCTGTGGAGCATGTACTCTATGTTGAAAAGTACCATTTTAGTAAAGAACTAGTTTTATCGATGATTTACCTTTCGGGTAGATTCGCTTTTTTAAACAGATCAATAAATGCAAATTTCATGTACATACTGTTATTCAAAATTTTTTATTAAGCTGTGATCGGCGCGGTTAATACTTGGATGGGTGTACGATCATTTGATTTTTAAAGTAATTTACATCGTTCCTGGAACAAAAACCTTTAGTAATATAAACGTTATAAAAACGATTGAAAAAGGATATTCATACCTTGTTTCATTTGGATCGGCCCTATTTCGTTCACAAATGAACCAAAATTTGTAGTCACTCTCCTTCAAGTAAACACATCTGACAGTTCTAATTAATTTTCCTATGAGAATGACATCGAAAAATGAAGCAATTTTAGAAACGTCAAAAAATTCAACATTTTCTCTCGTTCTTTTCGATATCTTGCAGACGGTCTAGAGAGACGATTTTTTCAACGGGAACCCCGGACGTGTTTCGAGAACGCGTCCGTAGCGAAAACGAAGCTCCGCAGGCCCCACGGCGAAATTCCAAGGGGCATTCTGGAAACGCTTTTTCGCAAAATTGTTGTTGAAATTGACCCTTTTCGGGAATTTTTTTAAAAATGTTCCCGACGCCGCTTCGCGGCGTCGGACGTCTCTGAAGAAACTCCCGCCTTTCCTCTTCAAGGCGCGACCTTCGGTTCGCGCAAAAATCCACCCCTGAAACCCACAATAAATCACAAAAAAAACACCCTAAAACAACCACATTTCTGTGAACCCCGTCTGTGATCCCTTATCCTTTTAGTATATGTATAGAAAAATGTGAACATAGCCATTTTCCCAAAAGTTCTCGCATTTCTTAAAAGGAAGAATGTTGGTTACAAAGCCAAAAAATCAGAAGTTTTCAGCAGTGAACAGATCAGCAAATTCATTAGTAGAGAAGCGGATAATGATACATATCTAATGTGAAGGTGATTTTAACAAAATATTACGATTGTAGGATATAAAAGTATCAACTTACTTTTCAGGTAGCAACAATTATGGGGTTAGCCGGCGCGTGCAGAAGAGAAGAACTGACAAAATGTCGATTGATTTAATAAACGATAAGGAAGACATGTTGCTTGTGAAAATACCGGATCCAAAACACATATGAGAGAACTTTTGTTGTAATTGGGCAAGAAAACCTGCTGTTGTATAGACAATATTTATCTTACGGCCATCTCATACTCCACACAACAGATTATTCGTGAATTACAAAAAGGGAAAATGTTCGATTCAGCCTGTTGGTATCCACACTTCGGGAGTCTCGGAATGAAAATCGCAGAGTTTTTACATTTACCCAATCCTAAAAATTACACAGGCCATAGCATTCGTCGAACTTCGGCGACGTATTTGCTGACAATGGGGAAACATCACAAATTTGAAGAGACACGGTGGCTGGAAGTCTACCAATGTGGCTGAAGGATATATAGATAATTCCCTTGAAAACAAAATTAAAATTGCCAAGACCATTCAAAAAATCACCAGAGAAAATAATCGATGCGAAACGGAAACTTTGCCATCTGTTGTGGCTTCAAACAAAAGGAATTTAAATATACAGGCATTTCAAAAAATTGAATCCCTTCAATATCAGTAATTGCTGAATTTTAATATAAATATTAATATAAATAAGAATTAGAATGTTTCTGTTAATATGTGATATTTTCTGTTCTGTTTATTTAAATAAGAATTAAAATATATAAAAAAGAAATGTGTCGTCTCATTGATTTGTTATTCTAGACGGTTGCCGAAAAACTCATTTTTTTGACCTTTGACCTTGAATGATTTTTTTCCTTACAGGGGAATGACGGGGAACTTCTAGACATTGTTTATAATTATATTTTTAACAATTTCACTGAAATTCAGCTTGTTGGGACTTATGTAACTTCACTCTCATTTTTTGGTCTAAATAGACCGGACTAATCTATTATTACTATTTCTATTTATCTAAGGTAATGAATATACATAATTCAGAAAAAAACTCACCCAAATCAACAGCTGAGCAATGGCCAGATTTCCCATAGCGCAAGCCAAATGCAGTGGAGTCCTCGAATCTCTCGGGGCGAACATGCGCATTGACCTGATCCGTATTGGCTTGAGCCAAAAACGTGAATGATCGCTTTAACGTTAGCACTGCAAACAACGTCCACCAGCTGCTGGCCCAAAGGCATCGTATTGCTAGGCGGGGGTAAGAAGTCTTTACT